>JADOBS010301606.1:0-12375 GCA_015708375.1 Cydonia oblonga
TTAGAACTAATTATACTAAGCAGTGAAAGAGTGCGCATTGGTGACCACGAATGCGCTCTCTTTCACTGCTTAGTATAATTAGTTCTAATTAGTTTAAATTTATTCACTTTTCACATCACTTACCCCTAATCACCAATGCGCACTCTTTCACTGCTTAGTATAATTAGTTCTAATTAGTTTAAATTTATTCACTTTTCACATCACTTACCCTTATGGTTACGTCACATCCCGGTGATGCCCAGCATGCTTCGACCTTTCCAGGTCGGGGTATGTCAGTTTGGTATCAGAGCCTAACCCTGGCCGTGGTGTGCCGAAGAGGATGTCGGGCCCCTAAAGGGGGTGGATTGTTAGATCCCACATCACCCAGGGGAGTGATCTTTATATGTATATTCCTATCTCTACCTAGCACGAGGCCTTTTGGGACCTCACTGGCTTTGGGTTCCGTAGGAACTCCAAAGTTAAGCGAGTAGCGCACGAGAGCACTCCAATGAGTGGTGACCCACTGGGAAGTTCTTGTGTGGGTTCCCAGAAACAAAATCGTGAAAGCATGGTCGGGGCCCAAAGCGGACAGTATCGTGCTATGGTAGAGTCGAGCCCAGGTTGTGGTCGGGGCCCAGGCCGAGATGTGACAACAACAACAAACATCTTATCTTATCATAATTGGTTTGAAAAGAATATTTTTTTTAACTCAAATAATTTTTGTATTAGAATTCTAAAAATACTCAAACATCCTTCTAACATTCAATTTTGAGATATAACATGCACACATATTAAATATAATGTATCAAATGATTGGCACGTTATATAAATTTTATTTGGGTAAGTATTAGTATTTTGGTACGTTATAAAATATTACTTTGGGTACATTATGCAATTCTTTATTTGGTACGTACCAAATTATTAGTATGTTATGCTATCCTTGTTTTGGTACGTACCAAGTTATTGGTGCGTGTTGTGTTATCC
Source organism: Cydonia oblonga (assembly GCA_015708375.1). Lineage (NCBI taxonomy): Eukaryota > Viridiplantae > Streptophyta > Magnoliopsida > Rosales > Rosaceae > Cydonia > Cydonia oblonga. The sequence goes on from JADOBS010301606.1 coordinate 964, forward strand.
TTGTTTTAATTATAAAAGAACTCTTATTTTTGTTATAATCTGTATAAAATGTTGAGCTGAGAATTTAAAAAAAAAAAATTATATTCCAACCAATTAATCTTCATCCCACTTGAATCCTTAAAATGAGGAAGAAATGAGAATTCATAAAAATAGCAATAAATTGATTTATATTATTGAGAGATTTTTTTATATGGAAATGAATTTTAAAAATAAAAAAATAAAAAAAATAAAAAATAAAAACTTAAGTTAAAAATAAACCTGGAATATAGATTTTAAGCAAAGGTAAAAACACTTTAATCAAAACTTGGAAATTAACAAATGTTTAATCTATAAATATGAGGCATCTAATTCTAATTTCCTCCACAAATATAGTAGGGAAATAGACAAAAATGACCCATTTTCTTAATCTTGTGACTGAAATATTTCGGATATGCACAGACCATGCACATGACATGCATAACAATAGGACAAAAATAGGATTTTCCTAAAACTTACAATTGTTGAATTGCCTTCCCATATAAATGAGTTACCCAGAAATTTCAAATCTCATTTATCATTTTGTAGAGAGAGAGAGAGAAAATCTCTCTCGCCCAATTCCAGTTCAAAGAACCATAACCCACCCATCTTCTTCTTCCAAGGGCTCTCTCTCCCCACCCTAATAATCGACCTCACAACTCCCAAATCAACAAATTTAAGGTCGCAAAATTCATTCGAGTTTGATTCGAAGCCCTTAATCAGCAATGAGTACTTTGAATTCGAGCAAAAGCCTCTAATTTTGAAGCAAACAGATTTGAAACCTGCCACCCCGACCCTTGTTCCAGTTTGCGGAGAGTCCGTGGGGAGTCCGCGGATAATCATACTTTGAGAGAGTCTCCTTAGCATTTCTTTTTAAAGTTTGATGGTTGAAATAAAAGAAAGATATGAAAGACATGAATGATAAGGCAAAAAAAAAAAATGAGATGTCTAAAGTATCCTTGTATAAATATAGTATTGAGATAGAATAGATATATCATTGACACACCCCTGCCTAAATCGAGGTGTGCTAGCCGTCACGTGAAGGTGACGTAGCCATGTACGCAATGCGGAAGTAATAATGATATGAAAATGTGAGTAAATAAAAACCAAACTAACTAATTTACACTAGACAAATATATATGCTTGAGTGAAGATGTTTAAGTATAGTTACACATATTCAAAGAGTAGGTAGCCTAAGTGCAGTCCAGCAGGTTAAGTATTAATTATACAATACCAAAGAGAAATTCCTACATTAGCTGGAGTCCGTCAGAACCGCTGTAGAGCCCTCGTAAGCCACCAAACGAAAGCCTACCTAGAACCTGGAGGGGCGCAAAACAGAAAATATGAGTGGGCAAAAACAAAGCTTTTCAAAACCATTTCTCTTTCCAAAATAATAATAACCCCTCGCCGTGAAACCCGTATAATTTCCCATAAAATAATAGTACATAGTATATAAAATCATGCTCGAGAGTAGTGAAAATCAAGTATATGCCATGTCAAATATCTCAGCAATGAAATAAGTAAGCTAGGTGAAATAAATCAATGTAAAATGATATGCCAGCCGGAGTCACCTAGCATGACCTATAAGACTGAGCCTATAGCTCATCTACTAATTCCTGCACACGAGTTGGAACCACCTAATGTGGTCTGTACGACAGGCTAGGTGTAAATAGGTATGCTCAAGTGCTACAATCACTTGAAGGCTGTGCAAAGTATCACAAGTCACCTACGAGTCGGAACCACCTAATGTGGTCTGTAAGATAGGCCGACACCTGCCTTGGATCCAAGGATAGCGTGTGGTGTGGGAGGTGAACGATCACGTGAAGGTTAGGCCCTGGCCTCGGACGAAGCACTAACACTAGGGTGCAGGATAATGAGCTCTAAATGCATAAAAGTATAATCATAATCATGCAACTCACATTCATCAACATATATACTCACTTGGAACTGACCTGAGCGTCCGCACAATCAAACAATAACATACATAACTGCTAATGCATCTTATAAACTATAAAGCAAGTGACATGGCATCTAAAACACAAAATCATTTAAATCAATTTTTCTAGGGAAAAATGTAAAGTATATATACATATATTGAAAACCAAAAGCCCACTCACAGGTATGTGGCAGGGTCGTAACCCTCGAATCTCACCTGACTACGCTCGGCCTCCGGAAACGTCTCACCGATATGTGAAACAACAATTTTAACCTTAGTTTTAAGCACATAACCAAAACTATGTAATAACTTCTCATACATTGCTCAATTGGGGTGTTTGAATATACCATCGTGGCCTACTCAACCCCATGAACACCCCCATATTTTTAGAATAATTTTCCGACGTCCCACGCGCCCTCACGCGCTGGCCAAGTTATGGCCACACGCACCGGCTACGGCAAGGCACGTGCCTGGCACACGGACGGACTCTTTAACGCCGTTAAAGAATATTCAATTAAATATACCTAATGCCGTTACGTATATTCCATCAAAATTGACAGAATATTCTCCTTCTTCTCCGATGGTTCGCCGGCCGCAGTATGTGTCATCGGAAACTGGAAAATTTTTAAACCTTAATATCTTCTTCATTTTTCAACCAAATTTCATGAAATTTATATGGATTTAAAGCTCTCAACAAGGAGAATACATCCATACCTGTTAAAAGTCCAAAATCCAACAGTAAATGGCCGGAAAAATTCTTGAAAAATCGACTACTCCTGCAATCCCACTACCAAGCTTATTTTGACGTCCAAACTTAACCAAACAAGTTTAACAAGCCAGAGAAATTGAATAATTACCTTACTAAACCTCAAAACCAAGTGAATTCCCCTCGATCACGTCGAAGTTAATTTCACTCCTCGCCGAAGCTCGGGTATCTTGTGTTCCCGTTGACTATTCTCTCAACTAAAGGTATGGATAAACTCAGGGAGTCGAAAGGAAGATGATGGTGACTAAATTAGAGGCGATCTGTGTGGAAGGGTTTTGAGAACTATGAGCTCAGGTTGTACGGAGAGAGAGAGAGAGAGTTTGAGAAAAAAGAAAGAGAGTGAAGGAGAAGCACGTATGTATGTGTGTGCATGTCTTTGTCACGGGATTGGGCAATTTTAAATTGCCTCAAATCCTATTGGGCTACAACTGTAGGGCTAACAATTTGGTCAAAAAACAACCCTACAATTTTAATTGGACCCAAGAAAATAGGAAGTGAAGTAATTGGTCCATTTTCTTAGCCCGCTTATACATTCACAACACATCATTTTAAGGGCATAATCGTCATTTCCATGCTTTCGGGAATAAGATATATTTTAATTCGAGACGGGCCGTCAAAACCTACCCCTTAAGAAAATTTCGTTCCCGAAATTTCATACAATAACATAACAAACCACTAATATCCATAAAACAAGCGTGGATACATATTTCTCATACGATCCTCCGTCTCCCAGGTGGCTTCCGCTACTGAATGGTTCCTCTATAAAACTTTCACTAAGCGCACAGTTTTGTTCCTCATTACCTTATCCTTCCAATCCAAAATTGTCACTGGCTCCTCGTCATAAGTCAAATATGAATTAATTTCTAGTGGCTGAGAAGGTATCACGTGTGATGGATCGAAGACATAATGGCGAAGCATAGAAACATGAAAAACATCAAAAATACCCAATCGTTCGGTGATGGTATCACCTTAGATAATTCTAGAGGCAACTCAAGCCTGTAAGCGACTTCACCGACTCGTTCGGTGATCTGGTACGGTCCGATGTATCTAGGACTTAACTTACCCGTTTTCCCTAACCGTACTACCCATTTCCATGGTGACAACTTCAAAAATACCCAATCACCAACTTTATACACCCTATCAGTAGCATGTTTATCAACTAGAATCTTTTGTCGATCTTGGGCTGCTTTCAGGTTAGATTTAATTGCCTGAATATTATGTGTAGCCTCGTCCACAATCTCAGGGCCCACCAATACTCTTTCACCAGCCTCTGACCAGCATAAAGAAGTACGACAAGATCCATCATATAGTGCCTCAAAAGGTGACATACCGATGCTAGAATGGTAGCTATTATTGTAGGCAAACTCCATAAAATCCAAGCATTTATGCCAAGCGTCGCCAAACTGTAATACAAAAGATCTTAGCATATCCTCTAGCTTCTGAATAGTCTTCTCAGATTGCCCATCTGTATGAAGATGATATGTCGTACTATAAAGCAATCTTGAACCCAAAGCCTTCTGGAAAGCTACCCAAAACTTAGAAGTGAACCTAGGATCCCGATCAGAAATGATATTTACCGGAACCCTGTGGTATTTAACAATCCTCCATATAAATAGCTTAGCTAATCAGCTTAAAGAATATTTATCCTGTACTGGTATAAAATGTGTTGATTTAGTAAGCTGGTCCACTATCACCCAAATGCCATCATAACCATTTCGCGTATGAGGAAGCTTGTACACGAAATCAATGGTAATATCTTCCCATTTCCACTGTGGAACAGGAAGTGGCTGCATTAGTCCAAAAGGCTTCTTCCTCTCAGCTTTGACTAGTTGACAAACTGCACATCTACTCACATATTCAGCAATTTCTTTTTTCATGTCAGGCCAGTAATAGAAAGGTTGAATGGTGTGATACATCTTAGTATTCCCATGATGCATTGCATATGCCGATATATGTGCTTCGTCGAGAATATCTTTCTTTAATTATGCATTATTCGGCACGTACATTCGTTTCTCCTGCATAAGCATACCATCAGACTCCCGAATTCTGAGATCTTTCTTTTTCCCTCGTGACATTGCCTGAATTAAGTCCTAAGTTTCCTCATCATTCATCTGAGCCTCGAGCACACGATCAATTAAAATTGGTCTGACCTGAAAACTAGCAAGTAAAGCTTCATCCCGATCTTCCACTCCTAACTTCACTCTAGGGACCTCAATTCTATGAAAAGGGGAACATGACAAGCATATAAGGCATTAAGTTGGCCTTGAGATTTTCTGCTAAGTGCGTCTGCTACCACATTTGCACGACTAGGGTGATACTCAATCATGCAATCATAATCGCTGAGTAATTCTATCCACGTCCGCTATCGAATATTAAGATCTCTCTGGGTGAAAAGATACTGAAGACTTTTATGATCTATGAAAATTTTACATTTTTCCCCATAAAGATAATATCTCCAAATCTTCAAGGCAAAAACAATGGCTGCTAATTCAAGATCATGAGTAGGATAATTCATCTCATGAGGCTTCAACTGTCGCGAAGCATAAGCAATCACTCTACCATGCTGCATCAACACACAACCTAACCCATGCAACGAAGCATCACTGTAAATCTCAAGGTTACCACTGTCGTCTGGAAGCGCCAAAATAGGGGTGTGAGTGAGACAATACTTTAGCTGCTAGAAGCTCAGCTCACAACTATCGTCCCACTCAAATTTAACGTCTTTTCTAGTTAATCTCGTCAGTGGTAATGCTATGGCTGAGAAATCTTTAACAAACCGTCTATAATAACCTGTCAAGACCAGAAAACTTCGTACCTCGGTGACAGTTCGTGGCTGCTCCCAATTCTCAACGATCAATTAAAACTAGCATTTCCCAATTCTCAACGACCAGAAAACTTCGTACCTGAGCTGATATGACATGCCCTAAAAATGCTACTTGATCTAACCAAAACTAGCATTTGATAAACTTAGCATATAATTGGTGTTCCCTCAATTTCTTCAACACTAAAGTGAGATGTCGTACATGTTTTGCCTTAGTTTTAGAATACACCAAAATATCATCAATAAAGACAATAATGAACCTGTCCAGGTATGGCCTGAATACTCGATTCATTAATTCCATAAAAGCTGCAGATGCGTTAGTTAACCAGAATGGCATCACAAGAAACTCATAATGACCATATCGAGCCCTAAAAGCTATCTTAGGAACATCTTCACTTCTGATCTTTAATTGATAATAACTAGACCTCAAATCAATCTTAGAAAACATGCAGGCACCTCAAAGCTGGTCAAATAAATCATCTATACGCGGCAACGGATAATGGTTTTTAATCGTTATCCAATTCAGTTACCGATAATCAATACACAACCTCAAAGTCTCGTCATTCTTTCGTACAAATAAAATTGGAGCTCCCCAAGGTGAAATACTAGGCTGAATGAAACCCTTATCAACCAATTCCTGTAACTGGATTTTTAATTCCCTCAATTTAACCTGAGTCATTCGATAAGGAGTTAAAGAAATAAGATTTGTATCTGGAAGGTGAACTCCACTTCTTGGTCTTACGGTAATCCAAGTAAATCATCAGGAAATACGTTAGGGAAATGCCTGACTACCTTTACATCCTCCACACAAATAGAAGTATCTTCATTCAATACCACATGAGCCAAATACCCTTACAACTTTTCCTCAATAACCTTTTAGCACTCACGACAGAGATAACGTCGTGTCTCACTCCACTACGCTCACCCATGAATGTGACCATAGGCAAGCCCGGACGATGGAAGGTGACTGTCTTCCCATAACAATCCATCTTGGCACGATTGTAATGCAATCAATCCATGCCCAAAATAACATCAAAATCAACAATATCTAACAGAACGAGATTAGCTAGCATAACAACATCCTCCACCACCATGGGACATACATCATGGATACATCCAGCTAACATAACATGTATCACCTCTAGGCATTGAAAACTCTAACTTATACCCGAGAGGTGTGGGATGAGGTTGCGTTGTCTGAGCAAACGTATGAGAAATAACAAAATATGTAGCACCACAATCAATTAATACTCTAGTAAAATGACTAAGAATATTCAACGTACCCAGGATCAAATCAGGATTATTCTGAGCATCATGCAGGGTAATAGGGTGAATACGACCATGTGCTTGCTGTCGTCCTTCATGACCTCTATTAGCTTGGTTTCCAAGTCCCTGCGTACCTCATCCCTGACCAGGCTAGTTAGGTTGGCTTGATGATCCTGCGCTACTAGAAGCAACCTCCACGTTCTGGGACTATCCTTCGGGATACCACTATGATCCACCAGTTGAATATGGCAGATAAGGCATGTAACCTCCTGGATACTGAGCATAACCACTTTGATGATACGGATCATGTGGATACTGATATTGTCCTCCAAAATATGGAGTTATATCGCCCTGATAATGATAGGCACCCTGTGACCTGTCTGAGTATAACCACTAGGCCCTAGAACCTGTTGAATCAGAACTGGTGGTGCTAAGGAAAGTGGCTGGGGCTTCTACTGATTCTGCGGGCAATGAATAGCCCGATGCCCCATCTGGCCATAAGTAAAACATCCTTTGTTACCTTGCATGCACTCCCCAAAATGTCTACTGTTACATCTACGGCAAAATGGACCACTAGAACCACTAGAGTCTATCTGTCTTTGAAAGCGGGAACCACCTGAACGGCCGCCCTTCCGCTGTGTAGTGGAACTCAAACCCCTACTGGAAGAATTGGAACTAGCACCACTTCTCTTAAAACTCTGCATCTTATGGGGTCTCTGTGATGACTGGCCCTTATCTTTATTATTATTTTTCTTCTGGTTACCATCTTTTTCTTCCTCTTCCTAGTTGTCACTGGGCATATTTTTAGAATCCTCAACCCGTAGAAGAATTTCATAAAACTCCTGATATGTAGCACAGGGAGTCGTGGTCGCCATGGAACGCCACTTCTTTCTAGTACCCAATCTAAAACGGCGAAGCATCTCTGCAGGATTTGCAGCAATCTCAAGGCAATAACAAAATAAATCAGTGAACTTCCGATAATACTCACTAGCTGACATTTTCCCCTGTTTTAAGTGTGTAAATTCTTGCTTCTTACGATCTATATACTCTGGGGGTACAAATCTTTTTTGGAATAACTACTTAAAAATCTCCCAATTTGCAGCTTCCTCTGGTGACAACTGAAAAGATTCCTGCCTCCACCAAGATATAGGCTCCTCATCTAAGAACCAAGTGGTCGTCTCAACCCATCTATCATCAGGAAGATTCCCCTATCGCTACATCAATCGAAAAGTTTTCTTAATATGATTGAGCTAACGCTCGTCTCCCTCAGGCCCTTCCGTACCCACAAAATTATTTAACTTTAGATTATACACAGTCTCGAGGGGAGTCCTCTAGGGAGGATGAAGTGAAGACTGAATGGCATTGGCAATGGCTTCCTCTAGTTGAGCAATATCTGGAAAACAAGATTTAGCTAAAGTACGTGGCTCTCTACAAGGCGGCATGGTTATGACATAAGACACCAAAATAATTAGAATACTCACAAAATATGCAGGACTGCTAAACCTAGGCTCTGATACCAAACTGACACACCCCGACCTAAATCGAGGCGTGGTGGCCGTCATGTGAAGGTGATGTAGCCATGTGCGCAGTGCGAAAGTGATAATGATATGAAAATGTGAGTAAATAAAGACCAAACTAACTAATTTACACTAGACAAATATATATGCGCAAGTGAAGATGTTTAAGTATAGTTACACATATTCAGAGCGTAGGTAGCCTAAGTGCAGTCCAACAGGTTAAGTATTAATTATACAATACCAGAGAGAAATTCCTACATTAGTTAGAGTCCGTCAGAACCGCCGTAGAGCCCTCGTAAGCCACCAAACGAACGCCTACCTAGAACCTGGAGGGGCGTAAAACAGAAAATGTGAGCGGGCAAAAACAAAGCTTTTCAAAACCATTTCTCTTTCCAAAATAATAATAACCCCTCGCCGTAAAACCCATATAATTTCCCATGAAATAATAGTACATACGTATATAAAATCATGCTCGAGAGTAGTGAAAATCAAGTATATGCCATGTCAAATATTTCAGCAATGAAAAAAGTAAGCCAGGTGAAATAACTTAATGTAAAATGATATGCCAGCCGGAGTCACCTAGCGTGACCTATAGGCTAAGCCTATAACTCATCTACTAATTCCTGCACACGAGTCCAAACCACCTAATGTGGTTTGTACGACAGGCTAAGTGTAAATAGGTACGCTCAAGTGCTACGATCACGTGAAGGTTGTGCGAAGTATCGCAAGTCACCTACGAGTCGAAACCACCTAATGTGGTTTGTACGACATGATGTCACCTGCCTTGGATCGAAAGTGAGCGTGTGGTGCGGGAGGTGAACGATCACGTGAAGGCTAGGCCCTGGCCTCGGGCGGAGCACTAACACCGAGGTGCAGGATAGCTCTAAATGCATCTAAGTATAGTCATAATCATGCAACTCACATTCATCAACATATATACTCATCTGGAACTTACATGAGCGTTCGTAGCATCAAACAATGACATACATAACTATTAATGCATATTCTAAACTATAAACCAAGTGACATGGCACCTAAAACGCAAAATCACTTAAATCAATTTTTCTGGGAAAAACGTAAAGCATATATAAATATATTGAAAACCAAAAGCCGACTCGCTGGTATATGGCAGGGTCGTAACCCCCGAGTCTCACCTGACTGCACTCGTCTTCCGGAAACGTCTCACTATATGTGAAACAACTATTTTAACATTAATTTTTAGCACATAACCAAAACTATGTAATAACTTCTCATAGGTTACTCAATTGGGGTGTTTGAATATACCATCGTGGCCTACTCAACCCCACAAACACCCCCATATTTTTAGAATAATTTTCCGACGTCCCACGCGCTCTCACACACCGGCTACGCGGAGGCACGTGCATGGCACACAGACGGAATCTTTAACGCTGTTAAAGAATATTTCGTTAAACATACCTGACGCCGTTAGGTATATTTCGTCAAAATTGACTGAATATTCTCCTTCTTCTCCGGTGGTTCGCCGGCCGCCGTATGTGTCACCAGAAACTAGAAAATTTTTAAACCTTAATATCTTCTTCATTTTTCAACCAAATTTCATGAAATTTATATGGAGTTAAAGCTCTCAACAAGGAGAACACATCCATGCCTGTTAAAAATCCAAAATCCAAAGGAAAATGGCTGGAAAAATTCTTGAAAAACTGGCTACTCTTGCAATCCCACTACCGAGATTATTTTAACGTCCAAACTTAACCAAAACTAGTTTAACATGCCAGAGAAGTTGAATAACTACCTTACTAAACCTCAAAACCAAGTGAATCCCCCTCGATCACGTCAGAGTTAATTTTACTCATCGCTGGAGCTCGGGTATCTTGTGTTCCCATTGACTGTTCTCTCAACTAAAGGTATGGATAAACTCAGGGAGTCAAAAGGAAGATGATGGTGACTAAATTAGAGGCGATCCGTGTGGTTTTGAAGGGTTTTGAGAGTTGTGAGCTCGGGTTGTATGGAGAGAGAGAGTTCGAGAAAAAAAAAGAGAGAGTGAAGGAGAAGCACATGTGTATGTGTGTGTGTCTTTATCACGGGATTAGGCAATTTTAAATTGCCTCAAATCCTATTGGGCTACAAGGTTAGGGCTAACAATTTGGTCCAAAAACAACCCTACAATTTTAATTGGACCCAAGAAAATAGGAAGTGAAGTAATTGGTCCATTTTCTTAGCCCGCTTATACATTCACAACACATCGTTTCAAGGGAATAATCGTCATTTCCACGCTTTTGGGAATAAGATATATTTTAATTCGGGGCAGGTCGTCACAATTATATTGTTAATAAGATGTCAATATAATATCTAAATTATCATTGGAATTCACTTTCTAGAGTCTCAGTTAGGGTTGGGTTCGGTTTCAATAGGTTTAGTTTTTTGCCAAAACCGAAACCAAACGAAATTTTGGTTCTATTCAATTTTTCCATTTTTTCTCAATTCAGTTTAATTTCAGTTGGGTCCGGTTTCAATTCGGTTTTGGTTTTTTTTAACAATACCGGACACACCAATTGTTTAAATATTATGTCCATAGGTTCATGTAAAAACCTGCATACAAGTCATACCTGCAAGGAGGCATGCAACACAAAGTAAATATAACTAAAACAAGTTGAAAAAATTTCAATCATCAAGAGCTCTGTTGTTTGAATAACAAATATCTGATAGCGAGTGGTAGATTCTAGCATAGAAGACCATTTGAGCACCTGGGGTTACACCTGACTCAACTGTGAAATGGTACGCAGAAGACCATTTCGGACATGCTCCAAATTTAATGGGACCAGTGGCTGGAGTTCTAGTTGGATTCACAATCTTCTTTGCCTTCATGTTTGCGTACTGTATTAGGATACTCAACTTCCAAGTTAGAGGAATTCTTTGCATACCGTATAATTGTTATATGTGTGTGTGTGTTACCGAAAGTGAGATGCAAATATACATGTGTTATATACAGTGGCGGAGCCAGGAATCTTACCACAAGGGGTCTTAGTGTAAAAATCCAAATAAAAATTTAGGATGGAAAAACATATTGAAAATGAAATCATAGTACTTTCATTCATAATTCATAACGGAAACA
>JADOBS010301607.1:0-12376 GCA_015708375.1 Cydonia oblonga
AAAAACTTCTCTTTTAACGAAAAGCCCTTTTTGAAGGTATAGTGAATAGTGTCAGGTAAAGGTAAAAAAGTGGTTTTTCGTTAAAAGTGAACAGTACCAGGAGCTTTTCATTAAAACTCCCTATTTTTTACCCTCCCTCTAAGACCATCTCCAACCTCTGGGGATAAAGCTTAAAATTTTAACTCAGAAAATTTTAAGCCATAACTCAGAAACTGCTTTTCTCCTTTAACCTTTATGGCTTAAAATTTTAGTCCTGTTGTAGGCCTATTTAATTGAGCTATTCTAAGGGAATAGAGAGAGGGAGGCCGGCGGTAGTGAGAGAGAGAGAGATTTAATTGTGAGGTGTGTATTGTATCATCCCATTGTGCCTTAGTAGTAGGATATGTTAAATCCTTACCCTTTTATGATTACAACTCTAATAGGATATTAACTACTAAAGGGAATATTCAAAGATATTCCTAGATACACTAGGATTTACACAATCATATTCCTATTCTAAATATGACTGCAACACTCCCCCTTGAGTGTGTAAATACTCAACAAACCATCGCATCAGATCTTCAGCAGATAAGGTAGAATAGTTGATGAAGTTGATAGCACATTGGGTGAATGCAAGTCTCAAATTTAAGAAAGTATGCATTGGTGGTAAAACTCACAAAACCTCGCTATGGTAAAACCCAAGGTGGGAGAAAAACCCATAGGCTAAGGAGAAAAGTGAGAAGTATGCATAATGTCTAAAACAAACGTCAAACAAGACGAAAGTAGTGAACTCAACGGAGTATGATCATCTCATGATGGGTGTCTTATCAAAACTTCGTTAGGTAGCAAAAACCCAGTAGAAAAAAATGCTCTTAATCGTAGGAAAAAGAGTACATTAAGATCAAGTGAGTATGCTTCAGGATACTCCCCTTAAGTTAAACATAACTTCCAAATAAGAGAACTACAAACAATTCAAGTCAGATAATTTACGCATACCGATTCCTTGGATGAGTTTTTGAAAAGTAGACTTGGGCAATGACGTGGTGAAGAGATTGGCTAAGTTGTCATGGGAACAGACTTGCTTGACTTCAATGTTCTGATGCTATTGTTGTTGGTGAGAATAAAAGAACTTTGGCGCTATGTGCTTAGGGTTGTCTCCCTTAATGTATCCCTTTTTTAACTGCTCGATACATGCTACATTGTCTTCGAAGATCGTCGTAGAAAGGTCAACGACGGAAGTAAGCCTATTAGTGCTTCGAATATGTTCCATGACAGCTCTCAACCAAAAACACTCACACGATGTTTCATGTAGGGCGAGAATCTTAGCATGGTTTGAAGAAGTCGCAACTAGTGTTTGCTTGGTAGACCTCCAAGATATAGCGGTGTCTCCAATGGTAAACATAGCCCGTTTGAGAACGTACCCTATGTGGGTCAGACAAATATCCAGTATTTACGTAACCAACAAGGCAAGTTCAATCCGAAAACTAAGGGGAACGGCAATACTCGAAGATTCGCGGGTATAGAACAAGCCCAAATCAGTCGTACCCTTGAGGTAGCGAAAAATGTTTTTAACACCATTCCAATGCTTACGTGTGGGCGCATTGTTGTATCTAGCCAAAAGATTAACAGCAAAGGAGATGTCGGATCTAGTGCATTGAGCCAAGTACAATAAAGCCTCAATTGCACTTATTAGGTATGGAATTTCGGGTTCCAAAATCTCTTCCCTATCCTCCTTTGGACATGAGGGATCTTGATTAGCATCTAGAGTCCGAAAGACCATAGGTGTACTCGAAGGCTTCGCTTTATCCTTATTAGAACGTCGCAACACCTTTTGGATGTAGTTCGATTGATGTACTAAGATTCTATCCAAACAGTGCTCGATCTCTAGGCCAAGACAGTATTGAGTTTTTTCAAGATCTTTCATCTTAGATTCCAATTTCAAGTGTGCGGCAATTTCCTCAAGCTCTGCGGGAGTTCTGATGAGGTTCATGTCATCGACATAAACTACAACGATTGCAAATCCAGAATGTGACTTCTTTATGAACACGCATGGGCATAATTTGTTGTTCACATAACCTTGACTTGTCAAATATTCACTCAGACGGTTATACCACATCTGCTTGGATTGTTTCAATTCGTAGAGTGATCTCCTCAATCTAATAAAGAGAGTGTTCTGTGGTCTAGAACTATTTGAACCTGTCAATGGAAGTCCTTCTGGAACTTTCATGTATATTTATGTATCTAGATCCCTATAGAGATACGCAATTACCACGTCCATGAACTGCATATTCAGTTTTTCAGAAACTACCAAACTGATCAAGTAGGGGAACATTATAACATCCATTAAGGGGGAATACGTCTCATCGTAATCAATCTGAGAGAAGCCTTGCGCTACGAGGCGTGCTTTGTATCGTACTATTTCATTCTTCTCATTATGCTTCTTCACGAAAACCCACTTGTAGCGAACAAGCTTCACTCATGGAGGATTAGAAGCTATAGGTCCAAACACCTTACGTTTCACAAGCAAATCGAGTTCAACTTGGATTGCTTGTTCCTAGTTTGACCAATCCATTCTACATCGGCATTCATCAATGGAACGTGGTTCAATGTCATCGCTAAGCATGATGTCAATAACTATTATGTACGCAAATGCATCGTCGACGATCATCTCATTTCGATTCCAAACCTCATCCAATACTGCGTAGTGGATCGAAATCTCGCGATTCTCGAGAGGTCGATTTGTCTTGTCTAAGACATCACCGTAATCTAGAATAACCTCATGCGTTGGAACAAATGAGTGACCGATGGTCGGATTCAAACTAGAGTCACTAGTTGGTGTCGATTTCCTCTTCCGAGGTTATGAATCCTTTGATCCAAAGGGTTTACCACGCTTCAGGATCATAGCAGATGATTGGCTAGCCGTCAATATACTGGACAACGTAGAAGGTACAGCCTCCCCATCTTCAAGGACAGTTCAGCCTTCCCAGACGAGATGGTGACGTACGCGGGGTACATATATCATTGCAGGTGCATTTGTAACGACTATATGTGATCTTGTCACCTTAGCTAGATCAGTAAAAGCATCTAGTATGCTCTGAGCAATGATATGAAGATCTATAATTCGGCGCACCTCAGTTTCAGACTAAGTAGTGCGGGGATCTAAATGAGACATAATGGGAGCCTTCCATGACAATTCGTGGCGTTCTCCAGGAACGTTATCATGCTTATCTCCCCTAATGACGAGAAGACTGTTTCATCAAAGTGACAATCTTCAAAACGTCTGGTAAAGAGATCTCTTGTCAAGGGTTCTAAAATAGCAAACAATTGATGGTGAATCATAACTGACACAAATTCTCATTTTTCTTTGAGGACCCATTTTGGTACGCAGTGGCGGCGCTATTGGCACATAGACTGCGCACCCAAACACACGTAAATGCAAGATGTTAGGCTCATATCCAGTAACCAACTGTAACGGTGAATGAGATTGGGTAGCGGTAGACCTCAGGCGGACCATCATAGCTGCGTGTAATATTGCATAGCCCCAGGCAGATACCGGCAGTTTGGTTCGCATAACCAAAGTCCGAGCCATCAATTGAAGACATTTTATGAAAGCTTCTGCCAGGCTGTTTTGGGTATAGCCCCAGGCAGATACCGGCAGTTTGGTTCGCATAACCAAAGTCTGAGCCATCAATTGAAGACGTTTTATGAAAGCTTCTGCCAGGCCGTTTTGGGTGTAATCCCTGCTGACATGCAATAATTGTCAAAAGTCTGTGACATAAACTCTTTAGTGTTATCCAATAGAATCGACTTGATCAGATAATTAGGGTGGTGAACCCGTAGCTTAATAATATTTTGCAAATGTAGTGTTGCGTGTGGACAAAAGGCAAACATGTGACCATCGTGTCGATGCATCAACTAACACCATAAAATATCTAAATGGTCCACATGTTGGTTGGATATGTCCACAAATATCCCTTTGAATCCTCTGAATGAACTTAGGAAGGTTGTGAATAATCTTTGTAATCGAGGGTTGAGTATTCAACTTCCTTAAAAAACACGCTTTGCATGGCGAGAATCCAACGTAGGGAGGTAAATGATGCACATGTGATGATTTGAGGATACGATGCATCATGTCAAGTCCGGGATGTCCCATACGATTATGCCAAAGCAGCAAAGTGCTATGGACCATAACAGTACGAATGCATCAGTACATAAGTTTCGGTACAAATGCATCAATACATAAGTTTCGGTACAAGTATATGGACACATAAGTTTCAGTACAAGTATATGGACGCATAAGTTTCGGTACAATTGCATCGGTTCATAAGTTTTAGTACGAATGTATTGATACGTAAGTTTTGGTACAAAATGTCTCAGAACATGACTTTAGTACAGACATAGATACATAATATGCCTATATATATAATTTACGCACATTGAAGAATATATATATATATATATATATATATATAAGTTTTTTTTATTATTGGAACTTAATAATAATTGTCAAATAATATTTATTGTTTATGATACAAATAATGGTACAAATAAATAGTAAATGTAGCATTTTTGAATATCTATGCCCTTAACATACCTAAAGCTAAAGGTTGTAAAGGAACGTCACCATGCCTTCAAATGTACCTAAGCATTTAAGATGAAGTGCACCCAAGAATCCAATAAGAAAAAAATGTACCAATAAACAACAATCGCTCAAAGCTATAGTTTGGGTTCTGCAAGTCGAGGTGCACAAAATTTGTATATATGCATTCCTATTGCTATTCAAATTTCTTTTTCCTTGGAATTTAAAATCTCGAATTTGTTTTAGGTGCACCAAAACTGGATACTCTTGGAATTTTCTATTTTGAATTGCAATTTTGTATTTGAGTACGAATTTCTCCTTCAATAAATTAAAGTAGTTTAATAAGATATCACATAGGGAAACAAAAGATCAAAGCAAAGTCACCAGCACAACAATCAAAAGTAATAAGAAAAAAAGAGAAAGTTGTAGTAATGGTCCCTCAATTTTAATCCAATTATAGCAATGGTTCCTTAACTAAAAATTCATGACTAATGGTCCTTAACTCATCAAAATGTTCATCTATAGTCATTTTCCTCAACTTCGTCAGAATTCCGTCAAAATGAGTCATGTTGGAAGGACCATTACTACAATTGGGTTAAAATTGACGGACCATTTCTCCAATTAGGTTCAAATTGAGGGACTATTTCTCAAATTGAGTAAAAGTTGAGGGATCATTGCTACAATTTTTCTCATTTGATTTTTCATATTTGCCCATTGATTCAGCTTCACTTGCCACACATGTGACTCAATTTGATGGAAGTGCTAACGGAGTTGACGAAAAAGACCATAGCTGCACGTTTTGATGAATTAAGAGACCAATGATCATGAATTTTTTTATTGAGGGAGAGAAATTAAGGAGAAAGAGGAATGTAGGGCTTGTGGTGATTTGTGAGCGCCATAAAGAACAGAGAAGACAAAAGGTTTGTGCTTGGAAAAGAAAAAGGTTGGAGAGGTGGTTGGCAGCTGTGATTGGGTCGATATACTTATATGGAATGCTGACTTGGTATCCCAGAGACGGTGGAATTTTCACCTAATTTTGACCTTCATTCATAAACTTTGTCCCCCCAGATACAGTAAGAAAAAAAGACCAAAAATTGACAAGGGGCCGAAACTCTCTCTTACTCTAGCATGCATGCTCTGAAACACTTTGTCCCCTTGGTGCCCATCTTCCGATTTTACCACGAATCTCCTTCGTTTTCATTTCCCTTCGTGGACTCCCCCATTGTTGTCGGCATGTCTCTCTTTCTCTTTCTCTATCTCTCTCTCACTCTATCTCTATTTCTCTGTCTTTTGCTATTTTTGGGTGTTTATATATATGTATGTGCGTGTGCGTGTGAATGTAATCTTTGTGTAATGTAATTTTTATGCGTGCGCGTCTGTGATTCAAGGAAAAAGAGCTGACTTTTTGACGGTTTCAATTTTTGGGCGAAAAAGTTTTGATCTTTGTGGGGTTTTCAGTTAGGTTACATCTTGCTCTGTTTTCTATTTTCTTTTATCCCTCATGTTCTTTCCTTTTCTTTGTGTGTATATGTATATGCATGTCAATGTGTATGTGTTTCTGTGATTTTGGTGAATAAAAATATGACTTTTTGGGAATTTTCATGTTTTGGATAGAAAATGTGGAATGTTTGAAGTTGATATGATGGACTACAAGAGTTTGCCAATAGCAAAGAGAAGCAGATGAGGTCAAGAGTTGTACTGGAATGAGCTTTATGACAAGAACCGGAAGAATAATCATGCTGGTAAGTCGGCCAATGTGAGTCAACCCGTAAGAGATGCGAAAAAGAAGAATGCTCGGTAACGAAAACCCACTCATAGCTCAAAGAAATTGTCATCTGGACGTTCAGTGGAGTACGTGTCTATAGATGATTATGATGAGAGTGAGGAGGAGGTGAGAGCCTATGAATCACTGGATGTGTCTAATGAGGCTGAGGAGGCCAATGTAAGTCCACAAGCACCAAGTAAACACAAGAAAAAGCTTAGGAAACCAAAATCCAGTAACCAGTCCAAGAAATGGATGTCTATAGATGATTCTGATGATGGTGAGGAGGCACAAAAGGTTCATCCACATAAGCTAAACTCAAAGAAAAGGTTGGAAAACGAAAATCTTGTGAATGATTTAAGAAATGGAGGTGCGGTTCATCTATAGATGTGTACGATGATTATGAGAATTCGTGTAGAGAAAATGATAGTGATTCAATGGATTTTGATGAGGTACATAGCGCTGAAGAGGCAAAAAATTCTAGTTTTTTTTAAGAGTCAAGTTCAACTAGTAGAGAAGACTAGCAGAGCAATGAAAGTGATGTTGAGGTGAAGGTAGGCCAAAGTATTGATAAATGTGATATTGAGGTGAAGAAAGGAAATAATGTTAATAAAAGGGAGCAAAGAAATGGGAAGTTGGGAAGCAGAAAAATGGGAAAGTGTTGAGGATAATGTTGTGGTGAAGAAGGTTTATAATACTGATCAAATGGACGTTAAAAAGGGACTTGAGAAAGAGAGAAACAGGAAAATTGTTGAAGATGTTGATGAGGTGAAGAAGAGGAAGCATTTTAATGAAAGTATGATAGTGGAAAAAGGGAAACACGTCGAGGATGAGAATGTTGAAGTGAAGAAGGGGGAGAACTTTAATGGTACTGAGGTTAAATGGAAAAATGGGAAAGGGATAAGAAGAAATGTGTTGAGGATGATAACGTTGAGGTGAAAGGGGAGACTTTTGATGATGGTGAGGTTAGGAAGGGAAATGGAAAAGGAGAGGTTGGTATGACGAGAAAGAGAAGGTTTGGTTGGATATAAATGCTGAAGTTAATAGAAAGAAAAATGTTCTTGTTCATTTTGGTCACAATTCCAGAAGTGTGGCCCAAAGAACTCGTTCACAAATAAATCCAAGAATTAAAAAAGAGAGTACTAAATATGTAAACGATAGAGGAAAAAATGTGTTTGACGAGCATGATGATATTCACAAAAAGAAAACTGAGTCTGTTGAAGAAGAAATGATGAAGATGATGAAACCTATGGTGGTTGGTGGAATGATATGCAAAGAGTAGACATGAAGAATAAAGAGGAGAAGCTTACTAACAGACAGTTCCGTGGGAAATAACAAACCGTAATGTTTTTAAGGTTCTCGTGGATTCCATACATTATGACCGATAAGTGCTACCGGAAGAGTCAGATCCTTTGGGTAGAAGCCCCCAAAGATGAAACAAATCAACCAGTAGATGCCACTACCACTCCTTCATTGAAGTTTAGTTTTGGATCGAAGCAATCAAGCATACCGGAGAAACCAAAAATTGAGCTAGAAGAAAACGAACTTTGGGAGGAGTTTTACTTTTATCTCGGTTCTTGTGAGATTAGTTCCACCGGATCTAATGATATAGGTTGACACAAAGTAATTGTTCGTAGTATGATTTTCTAACGATTTTCAATTTTTGTGCGAAACAGTTTGGATCTTTATGGGTTTTTCAGTTGGGTTACATCTTGCTCAGTTTTCTATTTTTGAACAATTTTTGTGTATGTTTATGTCCGATTTGATATCAAAGAGACAACTTTCTAGATTTTTTCGTTTCTTTGGTGAAAAAGTTTGTATCTTTGGTGGTTAATAAGTTAAAGCTTGCTTCTTTTTTCCTCATGTTCTTTCCTTTTCTCTGTGTGTTTATCTATAAGTATGTCTACATGCATTTTTTGTTTTGTGATTTTGGTGAACAAAAAGATGACTATTTGGGAATTTTCATGTTTTGGGTTAAAAAGGAAGATCTTTGAAGTTGATAGGATGAACTACAGGAGCTTGCCAGTAGCAAAGATAACCGGGCGAGGTTAAGAGTTGTACTGGAATGAGCTTTATGACAAGAATCGGAAGAATAATCTTGCGGGTGAGTCGGCCAGTGTGAGTCAACCCGTAAAAAATGTGGACAATAGGCAAACATGTGACCATCGTGTCGATGCATCAACCAACACCATAAAATATCTAAATAGTCCGCATGTTGGTTGGATAGGTCCACAAATATCTCCTTAAATCTTCTGAAGGAACTTGGGAGGGTCGTGAATAATCTTTGTAATCGAGGGTTGAGTATTCAACATCCCTAAAGAACACGCTTTGCATGGCGGGAATCCAACGTAGGGAGGTAAATTATGCACATGTGATGATTTGATGATTTGAGGATACAGAGCATCATGTCACGTCAGGGATGTTCCATACGGTCAAGTCAAAGCAACAAAGTGCTCTGGACCATAACAGTACAATTGCATAAGTACATAAGTTTCGGTATGAGTGCATCAGTACATAAGTTTCGGTACAAGTGTATAGACACATAAGTTTTGGTACAAGTGTATGGACACATAAGTTTCGGTACAAGTGTATGGACACATAAGTTTCGGTGCAATTGCATCGGTACATAAGTTTTGATACAATTACATCGGTACATAAGTTTTAGTATGAATGTATCGGTACGTAAGTTTTGGTACAAAATGTCTTGGAACATAACTATAGTACAGACATAGGTACATAAAGTCATTGTTCGTAGTATGACTTTCTAACGATTTTTATTTTTGTGCGAAACAATTTGGATCTTTGTGGGTTTTTTAGTTGGGTTACATCTTGCTCGGTTTTTTATTTTTGTACAATTTTTATGTATGTTTGTGTATGATTTGATATAAAAGAGACAACTTTCTGGATTTTTTCTTTGGTGAAAAAGTTTGTATCTTTGGTGGTTAATAAGTTAAAGCTTGCTTCTTTTTCCCTCATGTTCTTTCCTTCTCTCTGTGTGTTTATCTATAGGTATGTCTATGTGCATGTGTTTTTTGTGATTTTGGTGAACAAAAAGAATGACTTTTTTGGAGATTTTTCATGTTTTGGGTTAAAAAGGCAGATCTTTGAGGTTGGTAGGATGGACTACAGGAGCTTACCATTAGCAAATAGAACCGGGGGAGGTCAAGAGTTGTACTGGAATGGGCTTTATGACAAGAACCGGAAGAATAATCTTATGGGTGAGTCGGCCAGTGTGAGTCAACCCATAAAAGATGTGGAAGAGAAGGATGTCTGGAAACAAAAATCCACTCATGGCTCGAAGAAATTGTTGTCTGAAAGTCCAGTGGAGTACGTGTTTTTAGATGATTATGATGAGAGTGATGAGGATACAAGAGCCTATGAATCACTGAATGTTTCTAATGAGGCTGAAGAGGCTAATACAGGTCCTCCAACACCAAGTAAACTCAAGAAGATGCTTGGGAAATGAAAATCCGATAACGATTCCAAGAAATGAATGTCTATAGATAATTTTGATGATGGCAATGAGGCCACATCAGGTCCCTCCACAGAAGCTAAACTCAAAGAAAAGGTTGGGGAAACGAAAATCTTATGAAGGATTTAAGAAATGAAGGTCCGGTTCATCTATAGACGTGTTTGATGATGGTGAGGATTCGTGTAGAGAAAATTATAAGAACCAATGGATTATGATATGGTACATAGTGCTGGCTCAAAGAACGAAAAAACATCTAAATTTGGCTTTAAGAAAATTGAGAAATCTGGTCCACTTCCTTTAGAGAATAATAATTTCGACATGGTTAATTTAGGTGACAAGGAAGGAGAAAAATGAGGAGGAATATGTTTTGCTTCTAATAGCTCACATGAAACAGAGACTTTCTTGTCTAGTGAAGAGGAAAATGTTTATTCAGATTATGACCTAGGAGAGTCAGAAAATTCTGGGTTTTTTAAGGAGTCAAGTTCACCTCGTGGAGAAGACCAGCAGAGCAATGAAAGTGATGTTGAGGTAAAGATGCTCCAAATTACTGATGAATGTGATATTGAGGTGAAGAAAGGGAATATGTTAATGAAAAGGAGAAAAGAAGGGGCAACATTTTAATGAAAGTAAGAGAGTGGGAAAGAGGAAACACGTCGAGAATGAGAATGTTGAAGTGAAGAAGAGGGAAAGCTTTAATTGTAATGAGGTTAATAAGGGAAGTAGGAAAGAGGATACAGGGAAATGTGTTGAGGATAATAACATTGAGGTGAAGTGGGAGACTTTTGATGATAGTGAGGTTAGGAAGGGAAGTGAAAAAGTGGATGTTGGTATGACGAGAAAGAGAAGGTTTGGGTTGGATACAAATGCTGAAGTTAATAGAAAGAAAGATGTTCTTGTTCATTTTGGCTAGAATTCGAGAAGTGTGGCACAACGAACTCGTTCATTTGTCCATTCCAATGTCAATACTAAAACATTTATAAGTTCCCAATGATTTTTTTTCAAAGCTTCGAACATCTGAAACTCAATATTAATATCTTGCACAGTCATGGTTAGTAAACCAGATTTAACATCAATCTTTCTACCTACAGTCGTCATGAAGGGTTAGCCTAGGATCAGACGAAGTTTACAATCTTTGATCTCCGTTTCTTCCACTAGCTTAAAGGTTCATATGCAGAATAGGGCATCAGACTGACACTTGCCCCTAAATCGACCAAAGCCCTTTCAAATGTTTTGTTCCCAATAATACATGGGATTGTAAAGCTTCCTGGATCTTGAAGCTTTGGTGGCAATTTTCGTTAAAGAACTGAACTAACAGTTCTGGGAAGCTTCAAGTCCCACTTTTAGTCATCTCTTGCTTCCGGTTCTAGTGAGTGGTACTTTGGATTAGACTTGTGCATTGTCGATATTTCGTTGAAATATCTAAAAAAATCAAGGATTAATATGGAAAGGCGGGTGAAATGAAAACTTTATCCTATATCGACAAGATATTGGAAAATCAATAAATATCTACAATGTTTAATGATTCGCAATAGAAATTTTGCCGGAGCCCATTGCAATTTTAAACTTTTGAATTTTTTTGAGAAATTTTTCTCTAATTTTAACTAAATCTGAATGAGTTGATATATCCATCCCATTGCAACTTTTCATAGTTTCTATCGAAGGAAAATGATAATGATATATCCATCGATATTTTCATAAATTTACATATCAATATTTCCACGTGTATCGATATTTTAAAAGAGTATTAACGAGCAAATAATTTATAAAAGAGTATTGTTAGGGATACCAAATTTAGAGACAAAATTTTATAAACTAAAGAACATGAAAATTGATTTATTACTTGTGTATTGATAAACGTATTCATTAGTGACACATCATTTAGTTTGTGAATTTTATCTTCCTAGCATTACTATTTATAAAAACACATTCAAATGTCTTGGTTCAATACGAGATTTTGAGAAATTTCTCTCTTCTTTTGGGCCTTTAACTAACCCA
The DNA here is from genome assembly GCA_015708375.1 of Cydonia oblonga. Taxonomy (NCBI): domain Eukaryota; kingdom Viridiplantae; phylum Streptophyta; class Magnoliopsida; order Rosales; family Rosaceae; genus Cydonia; species Cydonia oblonga. Next base: position 11,788 of record JADOBS010301607.1, read on the forward strand.
TTATTAATTATGGACCCAGTTGGAATGACCAGTTTTAAAGTTGGCCCATTTGCGCCTTTTGAGGGGCTCTATAAATCCGAACAAAGCAAATTAGGGTTTCTCTAGTTGCTCTGAGAAGAAGAAAGTACCAGCCGCTTCAGCGCTTCACAGCCAGCGACCCTCCAATCCACAACAATGGTATTTCTTTCTTCTCTCCTCCTCTCTCTCTCTCTCTCTCTCTCTCTCTCTCTCTATCTAACTATATATATATGCATATATTTATCCATCCACTGTTTGTTTCCTCAGAAATTTGTTTGTTGTTTTAGTTTTCTGGGAAAATGTTGTAGTGATATTGGCTTATATTTTTAGTGGAATTAATCGATAAAAAATGTTGGGTGTTTTTGGAGCTACCTCTAAACAAGCAAAAGTTATGTTGATTTGGTAGTCATGTCCGCTGTGTTTATAAGAAATGAATGTTTTGTGCGTTTCAGACGAAGAGGACGAAGAAGGCCGGTATTGTTGGGAAATATGGTGAGTTAAGTTTCATTTGTTTTACTTAAATCTTAATGCTTTTGTTGTAATGCAATCTGTTCTCTGATATGTTGCGATC
>JADOBS010301608.1:0-12377 GCA_015708375.1 Cydonia oblonga
TAAGGTTTATGTCTTCTTGATTATGTGTAATTTTTTTTTTTCATTATCAATAAAAAATTTCTAACACCGTCAAGGTTTCCCCGAAAAAAAAAAATGTTAATATTGTTATTTTTTTATATTTTATGTATATTTTTTTCTTTCATTTTCTTGTTCCCCACTAACCCTATCTAGCATACGTTGCTGTTGAAAGACAAAAGGAATTGGACCTTTCTATTTTCTCCACATGATTTCATTAAACAATTCATATATTTTTTTCAAAAGGAAATTGTTATTAGCACTCCAAAAATTTCAATCTACACTCCAAAGTTTCCATATTAGAAAAGAAAAATACACTTGCAAGGAGTGGAGAATAAAATTTTTGGAGTGTCAATAATACTTCCCTTTTCAAAATCTATCAGCCTATAAGGAGTTGACGATCTCCCATTAGGAGTATGTATCTGGGGATGGGGCTTTGTGCTTCATAAACACCTCCCTCATCTCATTTCTCAACTTCTCAAGCATATATATACACAAATATATAGATACACACACACATTCATATATAAATCTCTTGTGTTTGGTCCTCAGATTCTAAATCCACATATTTATATTTTCTTGTAAAACTTCATATAGATGGATATCATAAAAGGAAAGTGGAAGAAGAATCTGATCGCCAACGTATGGAAGCGATGGAGTTTACAAAGAAAAAGCAGCAGCAAAGTACACAACCCATTGACAAAGAGCAAGTCATGGCACTGCAGTTCCAGTACTAGGAAGAGCAAAGGCCTGGTAGCTCCGGACGGGTGTTTTTCGGTCTACGTTGGACCACAAAGACAATGGTTTGCGGTGAAGACGGAGTTTGCGAATCATCCCTTGTTTAAGATGCTGCTGGATGATGCCGAAATGGAATACGGTTACAATTGCGAAGGTCCCATTTTGCTTCCCTGTGATGTGGATTTGTTTTATAAAGTGTTGGCTGAGATCAGTGAGGAAGTTAGTACTCCTAATTGTAGGTTTATTAAGGGTTATGGTTCGTTGATGCTTTGCAGCCCGGCACGTCGTCTAAATTCGAGCATCCATGACGCTTATGGCGGTGGCTATAGGCTGCTTAGTCCGTCGAGAGTGCTTAAGATAAACCACTTTTAACCATGTATATGTTGGAAAATTAGTTATTATTTTATTATTGTTTGTGGTTTTCTTGTAGATTAAGGATATTAGAGTTTCTTGCCCAGGATTAGAGTTTTGCTTTAGTTTTCGCTATATATAGTAGTGGTTGTATTAGTTTATTTCATTAAGTCATTCGTAATGTAACCTTTTGAATTATGTAGCTGTCATGACAATCTTTCGTTCACTTAATAAAATTATATTAGTTTATAGTTAGTTTGTTCGTTTGTTAATCATGCACTCTGATATTCAACTTGATATCAGAGCAAGTTTGAATTTGTTCTTGGTAGCTAGTTTGTTTATCCTGTCACGTTCCTCTTCTTCGTTGTGGTTTGTCGTTGTGTTGTGCCCTAGTTAGGGTTTTGTTGCTTAAAAAAGGGAGAGAAAAAAAATTGAATCTGTTTGCAGCATCAAGTCATCGTCTTCTTCTACACTCAGAACAACCACCACGAACCTGCATCACCATCCATGCGTGCTGATCTGCAGAACCATCCACCACCGTTGTGGTCCCGACAATCTCACCGTCGCTGATTGTGTCTAGCATGCCTGTTCCCTGCATGTTTTCTTGCTTGCCTGAATTAGGAACACAAACCACCACGACATGCCGCTGCTGCCTGACCAACCTTCTGCCCTGTCGCCTCGTGACCATTGCACCATACCCTGACCATCTGCTGCACCGTACCTGCACCGTGACATCCCCACTCGTTCTCTGCCGCACCCATCATCTTGTCCACCTACCCAGGCCACGACTCCTGTTTCTTGAACCGTGAAGCCACTGTCTATTGCGTCCTTGCTGAAAAGATTGCAACCACACCTCAGAGTCTGAGTTCAGAGTGTTGGTCTGCACTTGTTTTTGCGTCTAGTTCGCTACCGTGAATCAAAGAAAGAGAGAATGAAGTTGAAGCTTTTGCCTTGTTGATTGAAGCTAATGTTGGGCCTGATTTTTTTGGAGGCCCAAATGGTTGACCTAAGAATGGTTACTGTTGGGCTTGTATTGGTTGATTTGAATTCAGAATAAAGTTTGCTTGGCTATCACCTGAGTGATAAGTTTTGTTTTTATTCATTCGTTGCTGCAGTTGGGATATAGAAATCTAGTCCGTTTAGTGACAAAGTCCATACACCCAACGTTTGGTTGCCAGAATTTGTTGATTGCTAAAATTGCTTGTTCACTCGCTCACTTGCTCGCTTGGATTGTTCGTTTGCTCGCTTGAATCGCTTGCCTTGTTGTGTCCGCCTAACGGAACTTGCCTTGTCGTGTCCGCCTAACGGAGTTTGCCTTGTCGTGTCCGCCTAACGGAGCTTGTATATGCATCTACTTGTTGGCAAACTCATGACGTGTACCACCATGAGTTTGACAGGGCATGCCTAACAGAGCTTGTATCCGCATCTACTTGTTGGCAAACTCATGACGTGTACCGCCATGAGTTTGACCAGGAGGGGTGTTGGAAAATTAGTTATTATTTTATTATTTTTTATGGTTTTCTTGTGGGTCAAGGATATTAGAGTTTCTTGCTCGTCAATGATTAGAGTGTTGCTTTAGTTTTCACTATATATAGTAGTGATTGTATTAGTTTATTTCATTAAGTTATTCGCAATGTAGCCTCTTGGGTTATGTAGCCGTCATGACAATCTTTCGTTTACTTAATAAAATTATATTAGTTTATAGTTAGTTTGTTTGTTTGTTAATAGTTTGTTCGTTTGTTAATCGCGCACTCTAATATTCGACTGTATATATCATCATTAGTGGTGGTTAATTTTGCACAAATATATGTAATTCAAGTGCTTCAAATAAATGCAATACAAAGTAGATCAAAAAACTTTTCAAAGAACCACGGCTAAGTGTGTTGTGGCCACAATTAAACACATCGATTTTACAAGAAAATATATGATTTATATTTAGTGTTGGTTAACTTACAGGAAATATTTTAGTTTGGATGCTAGTTCTTTGTAATTAACATGTAAATTTGGTTTTGTTTGGATTAAATATCCAATCACACCAGGTGTGTAAAGAAATTAATTTTGTAACAAACTGGTCAATTAAAAAAAGGGGTTATTTATGAAAATAAAAATTATAATGAAATAAAATTAATACATTAAAAATTAAGAAGAAAAAGAGAAAAAAAATTAAAAAATTAAAAAATAATTAATAAATGAGGTTATTTATGTATCAATGGACTAAAATTAGATTTTGATCTTACTCATGGTTTTAACCTAAAAGTCATCTTTGTCAAGAATTAAAATGAAGTTTTCTAATAAAAAAGGGTTTTTTTTAACTTCAATCCTTCAAGAATATGGAAATTTAAAATAAACCTGGTGTTAGATTACATATTGATTATAATCCCTTGTGTGTCCTTAGTACTGAAATATATGTACCGAAATATATGCACTGAAATGTATTATATTAAATTAATATACCGAAATGTATACACCGAAATGTTAATACCGAAATGTATTATATTGAATTAATGTACCTAAATGTTTGTATCAAAATGTATATACCGAAATGTGTGTACCTAAATCTATGCACCGAAATGTATTATAATGAATTTTAATGTACCTAAATGAAGAAGACAAAGTACATCAAAATATATTATATAACAAAAATTAGTTTATCTAAATGTTTACAACAAAATATATTACGATAAATGAAATGAAAACAAAAATGATAATGAAATAAAATTAATACATTAAAAATTAAGAAGAAAAAGAGAAATAATTAATAAATTGAAATATAATTAATAAATGAGGTTATTTATGTATAAGGGACTAAAATTAGATTTTGATCTTACTCATAATTTTAATCTAAAAATCATCTTTGTCAATGATTAAAATGAAGTTTTCTAATGATAAAAAACACTCTCTTTCTTTTGCCCGAAAATAAAACAGTTTTTGAAAGGAAATGAACTTTCCATTTCTCAAATGATTAAATAATTACAACCGTCTGCATATATACATACTTTTCACAAATGACAATTAAGAAAGACTAATTACAATTTGAGATAGCTATTAAAATCTAACTCTTAACAACATTAACTCTATTGACTAAGGTGGTTACATTGCTGACTGGACTTGTAATATTCTCGTCTTACACCCCATAATCTAAACGCAGGTGAAGTAGGACAACCAAGTGAAGGCTTGAGATTGCAAAAATCGAAATCTGGACTAGGACAAAGACTTAGTGTGAAATCTGCAACTTGATCTTGACTGCACATATATTTTACACATTGATTTTGTTCGAACATAAAACACAGGATTATAAGTAAAAAAGATAGCATAAATATTACCGCACCACAAAGAAGGGACTTTATATAAAGAAAAGCCAATGTCCCTAAAAATTTTGCAAATCCATCTCATCAATTGTGAGTAATCAATATTCAGCCTCTGTGTATGATCTGATAATAGTGGATTTCTTTTTAGCACTCAAACTAATAAGATTATAACTAAAAAAGACACAATAACTACTAGTTGACCTCGTGTAAACCAACACACAAAAAAATGACTTTAGAAGTGCATAAACTGACACGCTTGATTAACACCAAATGGTAAATCAGAACGTGCCCAAGTCATATAGTTTGTCTCGCGTTAACCCATCAAAGATGCTGGATAGCTAATTGGTTTCATAGATTACAATAATCTTCTACTGAAAAAGCCATCAACCAAAACAACATATAAAACCGGTTTACCTCGCCATTATTCGGTAAATCCGCTTGACCTAGGATGGCGCTGAAAACTCTGCCGAAGCAAAGCGAAGCGTCTTGCGAGCCACTCAAACTACGAAGAGCAAACACGTTCAAGCAATCTAACTTTGACAACCTCCAATAGTTGCAGCATTTGTAATAAATACAATTTTTTTTTTTAGTTCCCTCCAATATTGCATATACCAAGTAAAGCTTGATAACACTCATGGATCGGACTATACACCGATAAATCTAATAGTTCATTGTTTCATGAAAAAACAATTAGTTCAAAACTAAACATATGCTCACGGCTAATGTTTATATGCATTTTATGAAAACAATTTTGAAATGGCATATATAGAATATTCATTATTGAAATTGTACAGTACATGCGATTATTAGGCAGACTGTATTTTATGCCATAAATCATAAGAAAAGTTTTGTTAACGCAAGTTTCCGGAATGACCCAGTCCCACTTTGGTCATGTCATCATCGTGAGGGAAGACTCTTTGACGGGATACTAGATCACTGTTGGATGGAAGAGACTCTTTGGCACATAATGGACCACTTCTTTGCAGTGCTAGGTAGACCATGATGCTCTACCGAGACCACTTCTCTACCGAGACGACTAGGGCAGTACAAGGCTTAGCGCTAGGCATGCAGTGTTTTGAGGATGCTCTACCGAACCACTTCTCTACGGTGACCACAAGATCATGGTGCTTTAAGTAGACCACTGTGGATTAGATCATTGTTGGATGGAAGAGATCCTTTTTGGTACATGATGGACCACTTCTTTGCAATGCAAGGTAGACCATGATGCTCTACCTAGGCCACTTCTCTATCGAGACTACCACAACAGTACTAGGCTTAGCGCTAGGCAGACTAAGATGTTCTACCGATACTACATGATTTGTGAAATCTCATCCCCGGATTTCACTATTTAAATTTACGTATTTTCGTATTATTAATTTCAACGTGTTTATATTTGCGACGCATAATTTTTAGTAAAAGGACGAAAACGGCCTTAATGAACTAAACAGAAATTTTCGAGAAAATATTTGGTGTATATATATATATATATATATATATATATTCCATTTTTCTTCATGTATTTGGATAATAATCGTCGATACGAACACATGAGCATAAACGGAATGTGATTTGGAGCTATAAGGAATGAAAAATAAACGAGCAAAGGCTAGGGGTAGAATGGTAAAATTGTCCAGTTTTGCTGGAAGGCTCCAGAAAATTTGGGAGCGTTCCCGTTATTTTTTTACCTAGGTGGATGGCTATGACTGGGAAAGGGAAAAAAAAACTGCCCAATCAGAAGAAGGGAAAGGAGAGAAATTAGGGGAAATGGCGGCGAATGAGGAGGAGAGAAGGAAGTGAGGGAACCAATTAGAAGGAGGGAAAAGATGGAAGGAGAAAATGAGGAGGGGGAGAATCGGGTCCCCTTGACCCGCGCAACCCAACTGAGTACCACGGCCAAATTCGATCATTTCTCCGACCAATTTCCGGTGAATTGCATTGATCCACTACCTTTTATCATCAACCTCTCATCTTCCAATTATACGAAAAACCAGAGTTAATTGGATCTTAATTTGACAAAAATAACACCGTGGGTGCGTCGAGTGCTCGGCTTCGATTTAGCAAACTTGAAGCTAAACTCCGTCAACCACCACCACCAATCTACTCCCCACAAGCTTAGAAACAAAGCCCAAACAATGGTGTAGACGTCGAAGCACGTATGAAGGTCGAATCGAAGCACACCCAAATCTAGGGTTCCGGCAGTTCGTGGGAAATTTCAAGTGTTTCTCGGCCGAATTGGACTTCAGCCCAGGTATGAAAATTTGTCCCCTTGACTTGTTCTACATTTCTGTAAAATTTGGTAATTTTTGCAAAAAGTCGATTTTTTTGGCGAATTGGGGCGGCGATACGTGGGCCGAGAACCCACCAGATCATCTTAGGCTAATTTTGATGCCCCAATTCCATATTTGACATCCATTTAGTGAAATTCTGATGTTTTAACATAGTTTCATAATTGACTGCCTAGTTGGCCTTCACTTGATTATAGCTATCGACGATCCGACCGTTGGATCGTCACTAAACTTTGATACGTTATAGCACGAAACATTGGAGGACATTAGAAACTTACGGATCTACAATCCAAAGTACGAATCTTCCCGAATTGGATTTCTAAGTTTGTATAATCAAACGTTAACTGCCACTTGAATTTGCGATTGGCGAAGATCCAACCGTTGGATCATAATGAAACCTTAGTATGTTGTTCCGAAAGTATAATGTGAACCTTGGGAAGTTACGGATCAAAAATCTGATCGGCAGATCTTCCGATTTAGATTTCTAGGGTTGTGGACCCTACTCACGACCTTGATCGACTGTTGACTTCTTAGTCAACTAGCCCGAGTTCTTTTAGCGTGTCACTGAGCTTAGAGCGTTGTTGAGATTCCATGGAGCTTATTGGGCTTAGCATGATGCCATGTATTCCTCAATTGACGTGCACGTCAATTTACGTATCGATGACATCACATCGTTTTATGCTTGTTTATTTTATGTGATTTGACTTGTGTATTGAACTTGTTGTGAAGTGTGGTTGATTTTTATGTTTGGTATGATGTGATGAAATGTGAGGGTTAGTAGTGGACATGGGGTTTGTTGCTTCCACACTTGTTTCATATCTTGCATCCTTATTTCATTTATTGATTCGTTCAACCCTTCTAAATCGAGTACTTGGTTCATGTATTGTTTCTTTGAGCGTTGTTATATTTCTTGGACTTCCGCTCAGTTCCTTTGAGCGATCCGAAACTGGGTTCCGTTGAGTGGTCGGTTCCCTGCTTCGTCTGGATTCCATTGAGAGGTCCGGAATCCTTCGTGCTCCGCGATTCCATTGAGTGGTCTGGAATCGTATCCAGCTTGGATATCATTGAGTGGCTTGATATGCATTGTACTCCGCAATTTCGTTGAGTGGTCCATAATCATATCTTTGTTTGGATTCCATTGAGTGGTCCGGAATCCCTTTTAGTGTCTTGGTTCCGTTGAGTGGTCTGGAACCCGATGTTGATGGATTTCGTAGAGTGGTCCGAAATTGCATCATTTGACTTGTTGGTTCCTTGGATTTGATTTCAGCTTCAGAGATGTAGGCTTCGATCGAACTGTATCGCTCTAGCTCTGCATTTCGATGTATGGTATGTGTTATTGATTGATGTGATTGTGGAATGATGTTGGTTGTGATTGTTGTCATTATGATTAGACTCATTGACCAATATGGCTAGAAATTAATGTTGCGCTTCGTCGACTGTTCCTTGAGACACTGCATGCCATGAATTGTGGTATTGTGTGGAGATATAGTGAATTATGTGATGATTGTTCGAGTGTAGTGTATGATGAACTACGAATGACTTAATCCCTATTTAGGGTACGTAAGCAGTCTAATGAAGATGTTAGCTGCATCCATAAAATATACGAAAAATTACTACGCAGTTGGATCTCGAGTTGTGCTTTGCCCATATCTCAAAGGCATGGTATGTTAGAGATACAGGTATTTAGTGACGTCACCTGTCGATCCTATACGTATGTTGGGATTGGAGCGTGACATGATTAAGGTGCTTTAATTGAACAACCTGACCAGGATGCTCTTTCAAGATCACTAGAGAGGTGCTAGGCATGCAGTGCTAGATAGGGTGCCAGGCATACAATGCTAGGTAGAGCATATTTATTAAACTAGACATTTGTTGGGGGATAGAAAGATGTCACATCACTTTTTATTTTAAGACCACTCGTTTGACCTTACTCAGATGGGTGGGCTTCTTGCCTCTACAATAAAAGAGAGCAGAGAAAAGAAGGAGGTTAATTGGGTGAAGGGGCCAACGGGTCTTGGCTTTCTCCGTGCCAACTAAAGAGTTTTGAGTATTTTCATGTAACACTTGTAATCTCAGGTAAATATATATATTACATTGGATATGGTTCTATTTATGAGTGAATTACTATATATTTTGTGGTCATTTTATTATTATTTTTAATGATATCTTCTAAGTGGAGTTTACGATTGGTGAACGTCATCCATATCTATCCGGAATTGACTTGTAAATTTTATGCGTTAACAAGTTTCTCTGAGTACGCACCACAGAGAGCCGTTACCTACCACCAGTAGTCTATATGTTTCCTTCACTTGTCTTCTCTTATTAATGTATATTTTATTTTGGTGCTAATCTACTTTTTTGTATTTTAACATGTTCATATAGTCTTCTTAGTATTTTTCCTTCTAATTTTGCTCATTTATAACGAACACCCCAAGTAGCCCTCCCTTGCTCCCATGGGTTGTGACTTCTTTCACAATTATTATTCAAACTTGCCCGTTGACAAGAATGAATTATACTGGTATGACTTTTACTTTGTCGGATGGTATTTATTTAACTTTGTTAATGTGTTATAACTTATAATATAAATAGACTATAAAATCAACACATATGACTTTAATGCATAATGTTATTTGTTTTTGTCATGTCACAACATGAATGAGAAATGTCTCGTTTTAGAGCTGCTCGTTTTTCTTTCTTTCTTTCAACGCGTATGACTTTGTTGCATAATGTTATTTATTTTTATCATGTCATAACATGAATGAATTTTAAAACACACAAAAAAAAAAAAATGTCTCCTTTGAGAGCTGCTCTCTCTTTCTTTCTTTCTTTCTACAACGTACATGGTGATTGGTATGTGAAAATTGCGGCCAAGGAATTTAGCCAATAAACACAACTGTGAAAGTCCCTTGAATGCGATGCGGCAACTAAACTCAAAAAAACTTTACTGGCGATGATGCCTTCAGACATATAATGGTTCATATCTAAGGACTTAATCTGATCAATCAAAACACAACTTTTATATTAATTACATGGTATCAAAGGTGAAAAACTCTAATGAGCTAGCACTCGATAAGTGCATTGTTGGAACCAGCTGGGTTGTTCTCTGGGTTGAATTTTCTTGATTTTCATGCTAATCTTATCATGATCTCATTTATGATTTGGAGCGCTACTATTATAAGGACGTGGTTGTTGTATCTTGGGAGACAAAGCGCCGATCAATCATGAGCACCGTAATGAGGCATAAACTTGTGTTAAGGATAAAGTGTCCAACACTTATCTCGACCATATTTCCAGGTTTTTCTAATCCATTATGTCATGTTCATTTAACATTGGTTAATTATTCATGCGTATGCATTAACTTTGATATATAATGCATGAATTATTTCTTAATTTTCAATGTGATTTAACTTTTGACTCTTCGTGAATAGTCTTATGCTTCCAAAATGTATCTCACATTCTATAAATAGGGAAGCCCCTATCATCACTTAATAACATTTTCATTGTTTACATAATCATACATAGAATGCATTAAATATTAGAGAGTCTCATTGAATCCATATGAGAGGGTTTTCAACACAATCATGGCTCATGGAGCCTTGTAATTTGGAGTGCTACTACTACAAGGACGTGGTCGTTGTATCTTGGGAGACAAGCGTCGATCAATCATGAACACCGTAATGGGGTGTAAACTTGTGTTAAGGATAGAGTGTCCAACACTTAACTTGACCATATTTTCAGGTTTTTTCTAATCCATTATGTCATGTTCATTTAAACATTGGTTAATTATTCATGTGTATGCATTAACTTTGATATATAATGCATGAATTATTTCTTAATTTTCAATGTGATTTAATATAGCAATTAGTCCCTATTTTTCCAACACCTACAATTATTAACGCCTGAAAATCCCAATCATATTTCTTAATTCTGCATCATCTTTGATCCAATCGAAATAGGATTTGGTTTGTTTATATTTAAATAAATTAAAATAAATTTTGTGTATGTGTGTGTGTGTGTATATATATATAATTGTTATATATAATATATAATTTTTCATCTTCCTTGGAACACTGACACATGAGCGATCAGTTCGATCTATTTTTTTATCTCCCCATGAATCCTTCCTAGTGCTATGCCTTTCCATTATTTCAAACTCTTTCGTTTCAATCCTTAAAAGGAGTTTTGACATGCTTACGCCTCTCCCTGGCATTATTTCTTTAGGTCTAAAAACCTTACTGATCGGTGACACATTCGCACAAGAAAAAGGTGACAGAAAAGGGTAGAGTAAACAAAATAATTTTTTTAATTTCCTTTAATATCTTAATCAATACATTAGACGAATGAACATGTATACTATAAATTTTCATCTAAACTATATACATTTGATGAAGAGAAATGACACTATTTGTAGAATACATGTGATTGTTAGGTGGCTGTATTTCATGAAATACTCAATTCCAATGGTTAGCGGATCATCATATATGGACAGTTTCTTTCTCGAGTGTCATACGTAGTTCCTCACCATGGTATCATAACATGGCCATAAACAATCCAAACAGACAATCCCAACCTAAAATGATGACATGAAATATGGATACAGTGATTTGTAGTCAGGCCTAAGAAAAAATTCAGCTGAATAGATATGTGAAAATAAATAAATAAAAAATGTTTTAAGTTCTAACCAAAAATATGAAATTGTCACATCATTTACAGGTTAACTATTTACTGTTGTATAGCAAATTAAATCTATATAGAACAGCCAAAGAAGGGTTTAAAGTGAAAGAAATGTTGGGTGTTATATGATTATATCTATATGCAATCGGTCTTTTTAAGGGGAGTGATCTCAATTATTATTATTATTATTTTGAAACGGAGATTAACTGTGGGATCCACTTTACATAGAATTTCAACAATCCGAACCATTTATTTTGTCAGTCTCGATTTATAGATCATTTTTGCAAAAAATCAATGCTATCTGAAATCATTTGCCCATTTAATTATCACGATGAAATTTCAATGTTTTCTTAAAACAAAGTTTTCGTCAATTTCTTTCAATTCAATTAGATGCCTCAGATATTTCTATTTTGGCTAATATTTTGCAAAGATGGTATACGAGGTACAATTTGAAAAATAAACGGTTCAGATCGTTGAAGTTCGATATGGTGAGGATTCCACAATTAATTCCCAATTTTATAAAATAAAATAAAAATTGAAATCCCTTCTCAAAGGCCTCCTCTATGCAATAATAAATATCATCTCACAAATATGAGTCGAGGCATATGCCCCTTGTAGGCATTAACATCTTTTAGTATCCTCATATGCACTGCAAATCTCTTCAATCTCCATTTCAGAATAACCTGCAAGTGAATCATCCTCCAAGTCACCCACTTTCTCCTCTTGCTCAAGCTGCAAGTCAATGGTGTCCTCACTTTCTGAATTGCTCTCATAGAAACCATTCTCTTCCATGTCTTCCATGTCACTAAAAGCTTCAATTTTCTTCTTTCCCCTATAACCGATAAGGCTCTGGACTTTTTCCTTCCAAACCACCAAAGGGCATTTCTCAATCAGCTCCAAACCCTTGTAAGCTTCCTTCAAGAACACGCTAAACCTCTTCCCCCTCTCAGAAACATAGAAGATGCCAAAATGCTTCAGCAGAAGCCTCATAAGCTTCTGGGGCATC
>JADOBS010301609.1:0-12377 GCA_015708375.1 Cydonia oblonga
ATCTAAAAACTTTTTTTTTTTTTTTTTTTTCAAATTTTACATTAAAAAAATTTCACAGTTGAAATTTAAATATAATGGTTAAAATAATAAGAGAATTTTTTAAAAACAAATCCACTTTTAAAAAATAATTTCAAACTCTATATATACTCGTTCATTTAGGTTCGGTATTAAAATGTTATAATATTTGTAAAACTAAATTAAGATTACATAACTTAAATTTACAAAAGAAATTATTACCGAGAAAGAAAAAAAAGAAAGATAGTTAGAGTTAAAACGATTCTATAACAATTAATACATTTTAGGTCATGAAATTTAGATCTTGAGGGTTCATCGACATTCACCGTTCACATACCTAAATTTTGTCTTTTAATTTAGTATTGTACAAAGGTTTTATCCCTGCCGAGCTGCAAATGAGTCAACGATATTTCTTGTTGAAGTACCCAGCCAACAGAAGGAAAATAGCACAAAAGGGTCATGGGGTTTCCGGTCTGAAGAGCTTTAGCGGCTGCCGCCCTCGAGCAGGACAGCAACTTATGGCACATGCATCCGTGTTAATGATACAAACGTCATATGGACAAAAGTTTACACATATCTTTGTATTATCAGCACGAAACCACACAATAATAGTGTTATTACCGTGCCCTTGCCTTGACACTTCTAAGGTAGTCCGCCCTTATTGTCCACAACTTCTCTCCCACCGATTTCATGTCCGGCCTATCAACTCGGATGGGGGCTGCACATTGGATCGCCAGATCGAAGATTTTCATCAGAACCTCTTCATCTATAGTTTCCTCCATCGAAGGATCAGCCAATTCCACCACCTTCCCTTCATTCAACTTCTTGAAGGCCTGTGAAATGTTGAAACTGGATATAATTACAGTTCGAATTTAATCTGGTTCAAAGACATTATCGAGCAAATGACACGACTAAGAGCTCATTCGCAATCATTTTGTAACAATAATGCTAATCATATAATACCGCGTATTATAATTAGTGATTTTATCTTGTTGAATATTGACTATACTTACCCATCTGAGTGTTACCCGCTCTTCAACAGGTCTCTTCAACTCCACTGGACGACGGCCAGTCAAAATTTCTATTAGTAAGATCCCGAACGAGTAAACATCACTTTTCGGGGTGAGTTGATAGGTTTTCATATACTCAGGGTCAAGATAACCGACAGTTCCTTTCACTTTGGTTGAAATGTGTGTTTGATCTGTGTCCACCGGGCCAAGCCTTGCAAATCCAAAATCTGACACTTTAGCTCTCATACTTTCTGTGAGAAGAATGTTGGAGGACTTCACGTCTCGATGGATGATTTGTTTTTCTGTTGTGAGATGAATAACGGATTAGGCATCAACCAGGTTGACAAATCGAAATCAATTTTCATCCGCAACCAGAAAGATAAAACTTAAATACAAAACTGTGATGCAAGTATTAGATGAAGAGTTTTGTTACCAGAATATGTGTGAAGATAGGTAAGGGCATGAGCAACATCGATAGCAATTTCAAGTCGCTGGTTGAACTCTAGGATTTTCCCATGCAGACCTGCCAGTGTAGCAGCATAATTATTTACGATCTCATCACTTTATAAATCAAAAATAGCTATCGTTATGAAAGGATTTGAGTAAGCTTACAATCCAGATGTTCTCTAAGAGTACCGTTCGGCACATACTCCGTAATGATAAGACGCTCATTTCCTTCATCAACATAACCTAGTAGCTTTACGAGATTCCGATGATCAATTTTGGCAAGCAGTTCAACTTCACTGCTGAATTCAGTTTGCAAATTCTCAAAGTGTTCCTATTACAAAGTTTCCATGTCACAAAAAATAGCAATCATTTGATTGAATCATGGACATGAGATAAAAACTTCCTTAAAACTCCACTCGAATGTTTGATAGAAATATTTCAACGTTATGAACTGTTCATACCTTCTTCGCACGTTTAATAGAAACCACTTGGCCATCATCTAACCGAGCCTTGTATACAGTTCCAAAATCTCCTTCACCTACTTGTTGCGATTGAGAGAAGTTGTGAGTTACTTTTGCAATCTGATTCAAACTGAGATGTACTGATCCAATTCTACTGGGCTTTGGAGGCATTGAAAATCTAGGACTAGGCGGCACACGATGTGGACTAGGTGGCACACGATGTGGACTAGGTGGTACACGATGTGGACTGGCCAGGATCTTTTCAGGATCTGTAGAACTCACTTCAAAAGAAAAAACTGAATTCGCTGCGAAAGGATAATCAATTTAGCTTAAATAACAAAATATGAAAGAAAGAAAGGTCATAGTGTGGAAACTAATAGAATGTAGGTAAACTAATAGAAATGCAATTTGTTTGCCGAATAGTCGACAGAAGGGTTGATGCAAGACACTCACTTGAATTTGGCTCCCTTGCACGAACCTTGTGCACACTTTCTCTCCTTTTTTGGAAAAAGCAAGGACATAGAAAAAAACAACACGTGAGAAACATTCCACTTGCTGCTATTCCAACCTTTTTCGTCGCAGACATAGATGCAAAATCATTTTTTTCCTCTCTGTTGTCGAAAGTGGATTTATCCCTTGACTCCTTCTGCAGAAGTTTCCTGCCTGTCCTCAAGGTAAAATCAACTGCAAAAGCAGCAATAATTAATTAAATTAAAGTTCAAAAAAATTTACCAAATAGCATCGTTTAAACAAGAAACCGAGCAACATATCATATTAATGCATACCTAGTGAAAGGTCTGATAGACAATGGTAACTTCCAAGGTTGCCTTCTGAAATGCAACCATGTGCATAGTATGTCTGAAGAGCTGTGCAGAATATAGTTTTCTCAACTGAATTCCCGTTTATGTAAAACAATTCATGACCATGAGAGTTTGAATAGGCAATGTGATCACTACAATCCTTTGACTCTGTGACAAACTCGGATGCAAAGATTGCTGGCAATTGCAGCAACAGACTTAACACTGCGATGCCCATTCTAAATGGGATAATCTGCCCAACTCCCATTTAGGAGTTACAAGATGATGAAACCTCTCTGTTTGTTCTGTTCTTCAAAACGCCACCAAGAAAAGTCAAAAGATGATAATATGCACAAAATCACAGACCTTTTGGATCCTCAACACACCTTGAGTAGTTCAACCAACCAATACAGAAATTCCATAGCCGACTAATTTTAGCGTTTGGACAGCACTTTCGAACTCAACAAAGTTTACAAAACCCAGTTACAGAGAGATCCCCAAAAACAAGACTGATCAAAGTTACTGACAGTTTTCGTTTCCGCCAGTATTGTTACTGGTAGTTTAGGACTTCAAATTGCCCCAATTAAGCCAGTTTACAGTGACTAAAATGAGTAATTTGAGCCTCTATTCGTTACAGACTGGTTGAAATCCTCAACAGACAAAATGGTTGAAATCTTCACATAGTCCCCCATTAGAGAATTCAATTTCTTGATGTGTCCACGAATTCACCCAAAGCCTTTAATACTCAACTCGCAACTGGAAATTGGATAAGTATGGAAAACTTAAGAAGCCCAGAAACCAATCCCAACACCTCAAACCACCAAAAGTCCCAAACTTTCACTGAATCACTTGAAACCCAATTAAGAAACCACAAACTCATATAAAATACTCCCAACTCAAAAACCTAACACTGAGAATCTCTACAGATATCCCAGCTGGTATACTATCCCAAAAACCAATCCCAAGACCTCAAACAACCAAAATTTCCAAACATTCACTGAATTACTTGAAACCCAATTCACAAAAACCACAAACCCATTTGAAAATCCACTCAACTCAAAACCCTAACATTTAGGAGCTCTACAAAAATCCCAGCTGGTATACTATCCCAAAAACCAATCCCAAGACCTCAAACCACCAAAAGTTCCAAACTTTCACTGAATTGCTTGAAACCCAAATCACAAAATCCACAGACTTGACCAAAAATCCAGTCAAACTCCAAAACCCAACATCTAAAAATTCTCTACACAAACCAGTACTATGAACCTATAAGTGGCTTAGCTGATTAGAAAGAAGAAAAAAAAAAGCAGAAAAAAGCACCTTAATTTACTCTGGGAGGCGGCTGAAGAGGCTCGAAATGTCAAAAGCCAAAACTGCAGCTTTGTTACAATTGATTGAAATTTGCAGGGAGAAAAAAGAAAAGGACGGGCCTTTGACGTTGCTGTTGGTGTTGGTGGTAGGAAGGAGGGGAGCGGGAGAAGGTGGTGGATTCTGACTGTGATGTAATCCGCCAGAGCCGTCCGTCTGTGATGCATTAAATTAAGTGATGCTTGTAAACTAGTCTAATAAATATAACCTCAAAATGTGGACAATGTTGATGGTTGACCGTTGGGAAAATGCATTTGCGTTGCAAGTATCATCCTGCCCGGTGAAGGGCTTTTTGGTCTTTTCGTGTCAGTATATTGTAGTTTTCTTTTGGAGAAAAATATATTTCATATGCATCAAAATAAAATTACCAAAATAATCATATTTTCAAGGTCTTATTTTGATTTAGTGCCTTGTAGTTCAGTTGATTTTATCTCATACAGTTGTGGTACTGAGTTTAAAAGCTTTTTTCCATTATCAATGGTATTGGAAAACAGTCCACACTTCATTCATAAATAATTAACGTCCAATTTATTCACACTCTTAGTTTAGCATCTGACCTCATCCCAATGAGATTGGTGAGGGTAAAAATGTAAATATTTAATTTATTTTGGAGTGTCAAAAACTATACGGGTCAATGTTTACTCTTTCATCAAAATTAATGATTTAAAAACGAATTGGTCATGTCACTAACACTACGGTTTAAAAATAAGAAATTCGACTCACATAAATAAGGGATCATATTATAATTTATAACTAACTTGTTGTAAAGTATATATATTATCCTTGAACATAAATTAATAAATACATAAAATTAACCTGGCAATTGCCAAAGTTTTTCTTGTTTCTTGTATGATTTCGATTTCCTTCCCATTTGATGGATATAAAGAAGAAATTCCTAACACTAAAGCAAAGAAAATACATTTCGGGTTTTTGGAAATGTTTTTAAAATAACTGAAACTGTTTTTAGCAAATTATTTTTGAATTTTGTCAAGTGCTTCTTGAAGAATCTTTAAGTGATTTCTAAAATTCATTTGTAATTTTATTAATAATTAATTTCCAAATCATTTTTACGACAAACGCTTTCAATGCTGTTAAAAGCACTTCTAAACTAACTCTTAGCTTTTTATTTATGTAACGGTGTAGATTATCGTCCAAAAAAAAAGTACCAAGTGTGAATCTATTTTCGCGTGGTGTTGAATTTCCTCTAACACAAGTTACAACCACCAAAATAATCATATTATTATTATAATAATACAATAATTGTACGATCATTGTTGGGGCAGCACCCACCAGGCCCATAACAACTTGTAAAACAAATCCGAATCACGACACCACCAATCCTGGTCTTACTCACGGCCCTACGCAACATTCAGATGTTGATAATTACGTTTCAGACGTGAACTCTTATACTTGTTACTGTTTATTGGTACTCAATTTCTTCATGTGTGAGTTGAGCTTAAGACTCTTTGAAACACATTACAACTAAAGAAGAACTACTAGAACATTTTGCTAGTAGCCCATGTGTGGATAAGTAATTGAGAAAACTTTCGATAGATAGTTATACTCTCACATAGACATGACAAACAGATTGTGTTTGTCGTGTTCGTATCGTTTTCGTGTCATACTTATTATCTTAAAAGGTCGTGTCGTGTCAAATCTATTATTTTAATGGTTACTTAACAGATGATCCGATAACGATCTAATTCGTTAATGCATCTGTCATTTCGTGTCGAGGTAACAGATTATGCAAGAAATCATCATACCTAATGTCTAGATCTGAAAAATAGGTTGTGTTCGTGACACACTCGTTATCTTATCGAGTTTTAGTTGGGTGATTTGATAACGATCTAACTAGTTAACCGATTGACTTATTTTATTATATGTAACGAGTCCTATTGTATTTTGGACTCATTAAATACAACTTTTAATGCATACAGCTTCACCATGGGAGATCCCTAGTGAATTTTTTCTCAAGCTTTTTCTTATTGCAATTTTTTTTTTTCCAAGTTACAATGATAGGGACAGCATTCTAACATCACTAGGCTAAACCTGAATTTCTAGGGTTCCACATGAAATTGTCTCCTAATGGAAATTGACAGCAGCCAAGAAAGGGAAACACAAGTTGTCGAATCCGAAAGTTAAATGTGGGCTGACAAAGGTAGGGTACACTGAAACTTGACCCGGACCCCTTTCGTGTATCATTATGGTCGTGCTTCTCTTGTTCCAGAACAGAGAGGCACTAGAGCCTAAACCCTAAAACTGCCCAACTGAACTCTAACCCTAAACCTTGTACGGCTCCGGCATAAGGATATACTACTGTGTCTATGTTTTTGCAAAGTATCGATGATCAAAAGTTAATCAAAACCAACCCTTTTCGCAGTATTTTTGTCAAGAACATTGATTCGTTGGCTATACCCGATGGGTTCTTCGTATTGTTTTTACGACGACAATATTGGCAGCGGCGGAGAGAAGCCTCTGAAACAAGCATGGGCTTCTGCTTACATATGGGGTCACTCCAATGGTTTGATATTCATTCGATCATTTAGGAATTTCATTCATATTATCCCGTGTTTTCGAACGGTGCTCTAAGTGGGTTGATGTATAACAAATTAGATGAACACCCATTCATATTTCTAAGCCTTGAAATTTGCAGAGGAAAGTACCACGAGTTTTCCACACCAGTCAATGGTGATGACAATTGTAGGCTTGTTTTGGAGGTCTTGAGACTCTTATGTATTTGTGATAATCATTTCTTCTTATTTTTTGTAACAAAAAGTTGAAGGAGACGAAGGTTATCTTATTTCAGAGTCAGGGCATACCAAAAACATTTTTTAGGACTTACAGAGGTAATTTTAGCCCCTTACTATTTTTATAGATCATCCACCAATAAAGATTATCAACCGTGAGAATCGAACCTAGACCTTGGTTATGAAACAATATGTAGGGACCAAAATCATAGACCTTGTTTTTTTTTTCTTCTATTGATATGGAAGATTCATGTGTCCTGGGTATTTAGGTATTGAATTGTCAACCTTTGGTGCCTTCAATGGATGATAAAATGGTTCTTTTGAGGCAATATTATCAAGACTACTCTAGCCACGTGCTTTATCGGTTTGATTTAGAGAAAAAGAGTGTCAAACGAGTTGAAAATCCTGGTTTGCCCCGTATCTTTGAAGCTACAATTTGAGTGCGGAGTCTTTATCTTCTTGAAGGTGATCTTGTGGTTAATGGGAGGTAGAACCAAGTCACTTCTACCTCATAGGAATTCGATGTGAAAACGGAATGCCGACTATCGACTACCTGACATCCTCCTTCTTCTTTTTTATCCGGGTTTGAAATCGGCAACCTAAGATAAATTTACCTAAGCCTTGAAATTTGCAGAGGAAAAGTACCACGAATTTTCCACACCAGTCAATTGTGATGACAATTGTAGGCTTGTTTTGGAGGTCTGGAGACTCTTATGTATTTGTGATAATCAGTTCTTCTTTTTTGTAATAAAAAGTTTAAGGAGACAGAGGTTATCTTATTTCAGGGTCAGAACATACCACAAACTTTTTTTAGGACTTACAAAGGTGATTTTAGCCTCTTATTACGTTGTTACAGATTATCCACCAAGAAAGATTATCAACAGTGAGAATCAAACCTAGGCCTTGATTATGAAAAATATGCTGGGACCAAAATCATAGACCTTGCTTTTTCTTTTTTTTCTTTTCTTTTTTTCCTATTGAGATGGAAGATTCATGTGTCCTGGGTATTTAGGTATTGAATTGTCGACCTTTGGTGCCTTCAAGGGATGATAAAATGGTTCTTTTGAGGCAATATTATCAAGACTACTCTAGCCACGTGCTTTTTGGGTTTGATTTAGAGAAAAAGAGTGTCAAACGAGTTGAAAATCCTGGTTTGCCCCGTATCCTTGAAGCTACAATTTGCGTGGGGAGTCTTTATCTTCTTGAAGGTGATCTTGTGGTTAATGGTAGGTAGAACTAAGCACTTCTACCTCATAGGAATTCGACGTGAAAACGGAATGTCAACTGTCGACTACTTGACGCCCTCCTCCTTCTTCTTTATCCGGATTTGAAACCGGCAATGTAAAATAAATTTACAAAGATGGGAGTTAATTCCCTTTTGCCTCTAAGAAGAAAATTTCAAGTAGCGATGGGTTTCTTGACCTAAAAGTTAAAACAACAGAAGATGATCAAATTAGGTAAGAAAGTTGTTAATTGCCGCAACATCACATGGATCAGTTTCTAATGTGATCATATCCTTCATTTAGTCCAGGCTTATTGATCTTCGTAGACAATAACTGAGTTATTACTTGGCCAAGTCCCATTGGATGACAAAGTTAGTGGATAATTGTCTTGCCTCATCCCTGACTTGTATTGTTTTGTGTGAAGGATTATAATGCAGTGTAGAATTCATCTGTTTTTTTTAAACTACTTCATTGAAAATGTAATGAATAATTAGGTTTTGAACTCATGAAATCTCTCACTTGTAAATATAGATGAATACCAGTAAAACATCTTGCTGGTAGGCTAGTAGTTCATGTGTTTCATACATTTTTTTGAAATGAAATGACATATTTTTAATGACTTTGAAAGTTTTTAAAGAATAATTGAGAAGAACAGTCTAACCAACTAGATAATCATGCGCTATTGTTAAAAACAAGTTCCATTATATTTGAGTATCATCTGATTCTACGTATATATAATTTTCTTAAAATTGGAGATGGAAACAACACTCTAAACATCACTAGGCTAGACCAGAATTGCTAGGGTTCCACATGTAATTGTCTTCTAAGGTCCAAGCCCAATATATGAAAATGGAATTTGACAATGGCCGAGAAACATGAGTTTGTCGGATTTCTCCTATACACAACAAAATAAAACCGTTAAATCTTGTTAAACCGTGACTTTGGACATGATGTAGTGATATTTTTTTTTGTTTATAAGTGAGAGGTTTTAGATTTAATTCTCGCCAAAAATGAATTTAAAATTATTGCCTCATTGTGAGGCTTAACCCCCTCTCTCACCCCCTTAGTGTAGATAATATCGTTTGTTGAAGAAAAAATAATATCATGTTAAATCAAATAATCAAACAACTCTTGGTTTTACTGCGCAACTTAAGTGTAGACTTTTGTTGTGCATTGGAGAATATCTCCCGAGTCTATTGCCGTTTTGTATTACGTTTGGCCAATAAAAAGAATGAATCTAGAGATCTAAGCATGTCATAATTTAGATAAATTTAGTATAAATTATCTTATTGTTTGTCTATAAAAAAAAATTTAAAAAAAAATGAAGGTGGTTTGGAGTGATTTTGGGAAAGGTAAAATTCAATTAATTGATTTTTACAGAAAAACAAATTATATGTGTTTCTCTCTAAAAGTGATTCGCCTCAATAATGAGTTTTGATTATTGATGAAATTATTGGAGCAATTTAGTATTACTTTCATTGGCCTTGCTTATCCAATTGCAGAAAACTTTTTTGATGTATGGCTATGTTTTTGTAAACTAGCAGTCTACCACTTTCATACCAAGATACATTTTAGAAGACAAAAAACCTTTAAACTTATTTGGGTTCATGCGGCCCTCCATCGATTTCAAGCCTTGAAAGGCACATGCGATGAAATGTGGATAGTATGATTTTGCAAAAAACAAAAAAATAAAAATAAAAAATAAAAAAAGAATCACCATCGTATATACCAACATGGTTGAATTCTTGAATGCGACACATGACAATTGATCATTGCGTAGTTGAGCATTCCGAGTTAATTCAAGTGGTGAGGGAATGCCATGTGATGTTTTAAGAGAAAAATAAATCAGTAATTCGATTCTCTGATGACAAAAATGAAAATAACAACAACAATTAACAACAAACCTTTATTCCGTTAAGTGGGGTCGATTGTATGAATTATAGAACGCCATTGAGCTTGGTTTTCGTTAGCTCCAAGTACTCCATGTTTTTTCTTAAAATCTCTTATCAAGTCTTACTAAGTCTTCATCTACTCTTTTTGCCCTAAGTCTTTATCTTATAATCGCATTTTCTAACCAGAGCATTTGTAGTTCTTCGGTCCACATGTCCAAACTACCTTAATCGATTTTTTTTCTCATCTTATCTTCAATTGTGACCACTCTTACTTTACCTCGGATATCTTCGTTCTAATTCCTATTATTTTTCGTGTACTCATACATCTAGTAAAACATTTTCATTTCCGTTACACTCATTTTTTAAACATGATGTACCACATAGAAGTGCCAAAATAAGCATATTGTTACGCCATACCTACTTGGCTTCAGATTAGATGTGTGCCAAATTTGCAAAAGCAACAAAGTTGTACTGAAGCCATGTATTGTGTGATTGGACGTGAAGGAACATAACGACTACGACTTGGATTGTCTGACTTTCCAGTTTCATACCCTTTTTATGTCATTTTATTTTTGTGGTCACGATTAAGCCACGTTAATATAAATTATTAACGTGGCTTAATCGTGATCACAAAATATAAAAGAGCATAAAAGAGAGTATGGAATAGAGAGGGCAGACAATCAAGTCCTAACAACTAATATGTGAGGAATAATTTCACATATTTTAACTACCTTCAAGGATTAATCCCTGTGCACTAGGAGCCAAATATGATAGGATTACGTGTTCCAATTGGCGCTTAACATGTTTAAGTTTAGGTAATCGAGGTTATATAAACAACAATATTTTAAAATAATAATGATTTACCTTGAATATAGTATCCATCGGCACTAAGCGTGCTTACTCTACTAGTGATTAGTGGCTTTTACACAAATGTTTGTGACTTTGTTCCGCTTGTCGACTTTACAAACTTCTGTATGATTCGTTGTCGATGAGAATTGATTTTATTCATTTTTAGGAATAATTGTTGTCCATAAAACACATAAATCTTACAGTATATTACTATTTTTCAAGTTATCATTTATGTTACCATTAACGTATCCAACACAAAATTAACATTGACCACCATTTACTCTAATAATAAGCTTGATTCTAAAAAAACAAAAACAAATTAATTGCATCACATCACATTTGTAGGACGTACTTTTGTAGAATCAAGTATTGTTTGTTAAGTAAATATAGATAGTTTTTACATTTTTGCATCTTTTTATTTTTTTATTAAGATTGAGATCCATTATAGATTTATATGTCCAAAATCTAAGAATATCGAAGTTCGAACTACTCAATTTCAATTATACTTCCCAATCAACTCATTTCACTCATTTTATTGATCTACCTCACAAAATTTAAAAAAATTAAATGACCAAAATTAACGTTTGGAATTCTTAAGCTTCAGACATTGAGATTCAGAGAATATCTCCATCCGTTTTACTAACTTGTCTCCAACTCTATGGGATATACCAGAAGATTCTCCTAACTCCATTATTCTAATAATTAAAAGTATTTTTCTCTTTTTTACTCAATCATTAAGTTGACGTGCATTTCAGACACTCGCAGCAGTACGTGTAAAGGCACTCCTACTCTTGACATCTCTCGGACACCTGTCCACAATATATTGGACATCAATTAATTAATATTGTAAATTTGGGCATTATTAATAATTCAGTAATTAATTGCTTTACATTTTAGTCCCTTATTATTATTAATTTATTATTATGAAACATTGAACCGCCCTTTTCCAACAAATAAAATAGTAAAATACTGCCTTTCGTTTTTTAAGAGATTTTTGGTGATCTCTAGCTAACACGTATTTGTACTCGTGACAAGTGACCCAGTAGATAAATGTGAATAACAATTTCTTAAAGAAAAAGTTGAAGGTTTTGGGTTTGATACTTTGTAAGCTGTAAATTTGCTTAATCATAACTACGGATATAATGCAATTCCTAACTAGCCTCATCCGATTCTCCTTGCTATCTTCCACTCATCAATTTCTGAAAAAACTAACTTCATCCAGACTTAGAATAATAGATAACCGTGGTTCGACACCAGTTATTCCTTAAAAACAAAAAAAACTAGCATGTATTTGTAATTTGCCAAAGAGAGAAGCCTAATATTTGTAGGTGGCTAGATTGTAAAGGTTTATAAATTTACATTGGTGATGCGAAGGCATAACCTCGTTTTTTTTTTTGACTAATCAACAATATTCATTAAAACAAATTCGACAATAAAATAAAATAATGTTGTTTGTACCATACTTGACCAATCCCGAAACTACTGAGCACCGGTCAACATTATACCGTCAAGGATCCACAAGAATCTCCCTCCAACCAGGAGGCCAATCACAGCGCGACACGTGTCGA
>JADOBS010301610.1:0-12379 GCA_015708375.1 Cydonia oblonga
TGATGATTTTAGTTCAACTTTAAATATAATTTCATTGTCTTTGATTCTAGTTGGAATGCTTATGTTATGATTGTGTTGGAGATGTTAAAATTTAAAATTTCAATTTTTTTCATTTTTTGAAAAAAAACAAAAAACAAAAAACCGAAACCAAACCGAAACCGAACCGAAAAAAACTGAAAAAAAAAAGAACCGAACCGAACTGAACCGAAATTTTGGTTCGGTTTCTGTTTTGGCAAAAAACCGAACCGATTTGAATCGAACCTACCCCTACCTTAGACAAGGGTGTCTTATTATTATGTTCACCCACACCCTTGAAGCTTTTTCTCCATCTTTTTATGGCTAATTTTTCACAGGTGAAACCATAACTTTTCTGTGCCAAAAAATGGTATCACACCCTTGATACTTTTCTTGAGATACTGTTTCCATCTCTTTCACACTTCATATTAGCTCACAGATATATATGGTAATTCTATTCGAGAAATGCTGAGGGATTCCATTTTTGAGAGAGTCCCGTAGCATTCCTCAATTCTATAATTTCCATTCATAATGATGCACCAAAATATTTGGAACCTCTCCCAATAAATGCATAAATTCTGATAGCAGTATTCGATCTCATATGTTGGAATATGGCTGCTGCCTCTATTTTCCAGCATTTTCTTCTCCCTGTGCATCATCTTCATTGCTCAATTCGTAACTGCCATCATCGGTAGTTTCGTTGATGGCTTTGCGGTCCGTCTGGTCCACCACGACTCACCTCTCTCCCCACTATACAATCGTTCCATGACCGCCCTAGATCGTATACAAGCCCGCTGCTTATCGTTCTTTCTCGCACCTTAATCGCATACACTTCCTCACCAGCGCCTTTCCATCCTCAGATCGAGATCTTGAGATGTCATCTAGGTTATTCCCAGAACAAGGAGACATATAATGGCTTTCTCGATAAGCACTCCCTCTACTCAAGTGCATGCCTTCATTGACCCCGGAAGCTAAGTTATTTGGGTGAAATGCTCAGAAAATTCCAACGTCTTCAACCCTGCAAAGCTGTCTTCAAACCTTGCGAGGTTTTAGTGAGCATTAGAACCTGCATAGGGGATGATATTTGCGAACCTTGCTCCTATAAACTAGAATATGTTAATCGTTATTCAAAGTGGGGAACTCTTCCACATGAAAAGTTTGCGTTTGAAGATCCTTTCGAGAACCCTGTCGATGTTGGTCAGTTGGACTTGGCATCTTCATCTTTACCTACAACACTTCATCGAAATTTATTGGCTACCAGACAGGCGTTCTGAGATTGAACCAGTTGCGTTTGTCCTCTATTTATCAACTAGGAATTAAAAAGGTGCTCGTACTGCATGGTGCTGCTGGATAACGGGGGACCAATCACAGGCTGTTATTGTGTGCAAACTCCATGTGATCAACAGAAAAAGGATGGCTACCATCTGACTCTCAATGGAATTAGCATCAGTGATCAAAATGTTCCTCTCCCTGAGGGATTTTTAACGTGACAAGTGATGGTGAAGGTGGGTCTATCATTGATTCCGGACAACATACACAATGCTTCGTCAATAAGCTTTCGATGCATTGGTCAAGGCACTGCGGGAAACCATACAATTGTCGCAAATAAGAGGTCCTCGATGGTTCGAGTTGTGTTTCGAGGACCTGGACTCTGCAGGAGCGGATGTGACATTTCTTTTCCAAGGCATGCTAGCGAAGAAAACTACTTGCATCGAAGTAGAGATGGGGACTCTGGTGCCCTGCAATTATAAGGTCCGATGAAAAGCTATCCACACTTGGGAAACATTCAGCGGCAGAACTATTTTGTTGGTTATGACCTTGAACAAGGAATTCCTGTTGACTACGCTGCGTTCTGACAATGATTGGATGATCGCGACATGGCAGGGAGGGATTAGGTTAGCCGTGTATCCATGGCCAAGAGCTTAAACATGCTCTTTGACTCCAAAACAGGGATATTATTCAAAATACACTTAAAGCTTCCTCAGCTTCCTACAACTATTTTTCTAAGAGTTATGCTAGGGAGACCAACTTTTTAAAACAAATGTTGTAAACTATATGGCGTGATTGCTAATGATTAGATTATTACTTAAATATTGGTTAACATGTTTTTTTGCTATCCGTGACACATTATATAGTTTGCAAACTTAGTCTAAAAAGTTGGAGTAGTGCAACATTTACCATCTATTTGTATCTCTAATAGAGGTAGGGCCCACCAACATATGTGGGTCCCATTATCTATTAGAGAGATGATACAAATGATGGTATAAATAGATAGTAAGAATAACTTTTTTGAAAAAGTTGGTCATGTTGTAGCCTATATTTAACTGACAGGGAGAAGGGGGCTGGCAGCACAGAGAGAAATATAGAGAGAGGTGTGTTTGTAGGGTTGTGTAGAGGATGTGTTATTCCTCCTATGCAGTGCCTTTATTTATAGTAATAAGAGAGAAAATAAATTCTTCTCATCCAAGGAATACAAGTCCTAATAGGGAAGAATAACTACAATCAAATCAAATCTAGGATTTACACAATCACACTTAAACTAGAAGTTTATAACACTCCCCATTGAGTGTGTAAACACTCAAGTAGATTCGGCATCATGTAGAGGTTGAGGAAGTTGACTCGTCAGCACTGATTCTAGGAACACGCTATTCTCAAATAAAGTAGGAACTTACATAAGGAAGTAAGTCTCACAAAAAACCTATGGCTATGGTAAAAACCTGAGTAGGGGCAAAATCCATAGTCTAAGGAAAAATCCGTGAGAAATGTAAAGTCAAATGAAACGTCTATGGGACGTCATCAGGGATATGATCAACGTAAGGTGTGTGCCTCGTCAAAACCTTGTTAGGTACCAAAAACCCAGTGGGAAAAATGCTCCTAATCGTAGAGAAAAAGAGTACATTAAGATCAAGCAAGTATACTTTAGGATACTCCCTCTGAGTTTGGCACAATTCAAAAGAGAATTAACAATGTTACAACTCAGAAAATTTACGCATACCAATTTCTTGAACAACCTTCTGAAACGTCGCCTTCGGTAGTGATTTGGTGAAGAGGTTGACCAGATTGTCTTGTGAACGGATTTGCGTGACTTGAATCTTCCAATGCTCTTGTTGTTGATGTGAGAAGAAGATTTTTAGCGCAATGTGCTTGGTGTTGTCTCATTTGATGTAACCCTTCTTGAGCTGTTCGATGCATGCTATGTTGTTTTCATAGATTGTTGTCGGGACATCAACGATGGGGTAAAGATCGTAAGAGCTTTGAATATGACCCACAACTGCTTTCAACCAAAAGCCTTCCTAAGTTGCTTCGTGTAAGACGAGAACTTCAGCATGGTTAGACAAAATGGCAACTAAGGTTTGTTTAGTTGACCTCCAAGAGATTGTGGTGCCTCTAACGGTAAAGACATAACCCGTTTGAGAAAGCGCCTTATGCGGATTAGATAAGTATCATGTGTTGGCATAACCAATAAAGTAAGAATCGACTTGAGATAAGGGGGTGTAGCATCACTCGAGGATTCGTAAAGATAGAACAAGCCCATATCCATAGTACCCTTAAGGTAGCGAAAATGTCTTTAACACTAGTCCAGTGTCTGCGTGTTGGTGCATTATTGTATCTTGCCAAAAGATTAACAGCGAAGGAGATGTCGGATCTAGTGCATTGAACTAAGTACAATAAAGCGCCTATCGCACTTAGATAAGGAACTTCAGGCTCCAAAATCTCTTCATCATCTTCTTTCGGACAAAATGGATCTCGTTTTGCATCTAGCGATCGAACAACCGTATGAGTACTCAAAGGCTTCGCTTTATCCTCATTGAAGCAGCGCAACACCTTTTGGGCGTAGTTTGATTGATGTACTAAGATTTCATCCAAACAATGCTCTATCTTGAGACTGTGACAATATCAAGTCTTTCCTAGATCTTTCATCTGAAATTCTGACTTCATATACACGGCAGTTCTCGCTAGCTCTTCAAGAATTCCGATGAGATTCATGTCATCGACATAAATTGCAACAATCACAAAACCAGAATGTGACTTCTTAATGAGAACACAAGTGTATAATTCGTTGTTCACATATCCCTGACTAGTCAAATACTCACTCAAACGGTTATACCACATTCTTCCGAATTGCTTCAAACCGTAGAGTGAACGCCTCAACTGAATGGAGAACATGTTTCGGGGTTTGAAAATATTTGATCCAATCAATGTAAGTCTTTCGGGAACTTTCATATAAATTTTCATATCAAGATCCTTATAGAGATACGTAGTTATTACGTCCATTAGCTGCATACTCAGTTTTTTCAGAAACTACCAAACTGATAAGGTAGCGAAAAGTAATCACATCCATAACGGGTGAATAAGTTTCATCATAGTCAATCCCAAGACATTGTGAGAAGCCTTGCGTAACAAGATGAACTTTGTAACGCACAGTTTCGTTCTTCTCATTACATTTTCGAACGAAAACCTACTTGTAGCCAATGAGCTTCACATGTGGAAGAGTATGAGTTACAGGTCCAAACACATTACGTTTCGCAAGCGAATCGAGTTATACTTGGATTGCTTGTTTTTAGTTTGACCAATTGGTTCTACATTGACATTCATCAACGGAACGGGGTTCAATGTCATCGCTCAACATTATCTCAGTAGTTACTGCATATTCTAATGCATCGTCGATGATCATCTCATTCCTACACCAAACATCATCCAAGATAGCATAATGGACCAAAATCTCACGATTCTTAGGAATGAGGATTCGTCTCTTCAAGGACGTTTCTGTAATCTAGAATTTCTTCATGAGTTGGATATAATGAGCAGGAGCTAGTCGGATTCACGGTAGGCTCTTCAGGTCCCTGTGCTGTGGGTTTCCTCTTCTGGGGGTATGAATCCTTTGAGCCAAATGGTCTGCCACGCTTATGTGTAAGGACAAATGATTGGCTAGCCACTAATGTACGTGGATCGGCCAAAGTGGCATCCCAGGCCTCCAGGAGGGAAGTCCGTCGTACATTTGGTACATCCATTTTTGTAGGCACATTCGCAGATGGAATATGTGATCATGTCACTCGCGCTAGATCGGTGAAAGCATCTGGCATGCTCTGAGTTATGCTCTAAAGATCTAATATGCATTGCACTTTTGTTTCAGTCTGAGCGGTGTAGGGATCTAAATGAGACAAAGTGAGAATCGTCCACGATAATTCGCGTCGTTCATCAGGAACGTTGATGTTCTTATCTCCCCCTAACGATGACAAGATTGTCTCATAGAAGTGACAATCCGCTAAACGAGCGGTAAACATATCGCTTGTCAAAGGTTTTAAGTAACGAATAATTGAAGGAGAATCATATCCGACATAGATTCCCATCATTCGATAAGGCCCCATTTTTGTACGTAAGGGCAACGAAAAATTCCTATTATTCATTGAGGTCCTATTTTTGTACGTAAGGGTAGCGAAATCGGCATAAAGACAACACAACAAAAAATGCACAGATGCGATATGTCGGATTGGTATTTGGTAACTAACTAAAGGGTGCTATATGGTTGGGTCGCAACAGGCCTCAGGCGGACCAACATGGATGCGTGTAATATTGCATGACCTTAAGCAGCAATTGAGAGCTTGGTACGTATGACTAACGATCGAACAATCATTTGTAAGCGCTTAATGAATGCCTTTGCCAGGCCGTTCTAGGTGTGAAAATGGGGTACTGATGTTCAACTTCAACCCCAACCGACATGCAATAGTCATCAAAATTTTTAGATATGAATTATCTACCATTATCCAATCGAATAGATTTGATTGGATAATTAGAGTGGTGAGCCGTAAGCTTGATAACCTGAACCAACAGTTTGCAGAATGTAGCGTTCCTTGTGAACAACAAGCACACGTGTGACCAACATGTAGAAGCGTCAACCAAAACCATAAAATATCTAAATGGTCCTCAGGGAGAATAGAGTGGTAATTATTGTCTCTAATGTCCTTGAAACTCAGTAACGTTCTTCCTGAACGTGCAGAATAGAGTGCCTCATTAATGGTCAAAATTGTACCATTGGACAACATTATACGTGCCTTACCGTATCCTTCGATCAGGTTGGATGGGCCTAAGAGGGTTGTCAGAGGTGCATTTTTAGGTATGAAGTTAGTGAAATAGATGCGTTCATGCAAAACGGTGTGCATGGTTGCACTATTTGCCAGACAACTAACTTTCCCACTAGTAATACCTAGAAGTAAAATTAATTTGAATCGGTCACATGCATAAAAGTTCTTAAAAACAAATATCCATTCAAAATAATTTAAGAATTCAAGGGTGGTAATTAATAAAAACTTAATATCCAAAAACAAATCACCAACAAATAATCCAAATATAAAGGAAAATTGTTCAAAATTTAACCAAAAACACAAAGGGGTTCAGCCATTAGGTGGAGTTTGGCCCCATCGTCTAAATTTCAACTAGAAAAATAGTTAATGTATAAGATTCTAATCTTCCATAGGGTAATAGCCTCTTGAAAGTCAGAAACCTCTATCTTGGTACTTTCCCGTTCATCCACTTGCACAAAGTTTGATTCAAACTTCTTACAACGAGAATGATATTCAGCTACAACATTCTGGGGAGCTCGACAAACACATGACCAATGAGCCTTTGAACCACAACGATAATACATGTCTGCATCCATGGTTTCAGGTGCTTTGCCCATATTCTTGAAGTTTAGGGCCTTGGGAGCGAGCTTAAAACGCTTCTGGCTTGGTTTCATCCTTTATATGGGCCTTGGTTTTGTTGACCTTGACGAAGTGGCTTCTAGCCACCGCTACCATGCCTATTTTGGCATTTTGGGCGTTTGCTTGTGCTATAATGTGTTTTAGGCATATCAGTCGCCCCAGTAGGTTGAGCTTGATGATTTTTCATCAATAGCTGATTCTGTTTTTTCAGCAAGAAGTAAACCAGAGATTAAATCTGAAAACTTAGTGAACTTCTGAGCCCTATATTGTTGCTACAGAACAATAATAGTAGCAGAGAAGGTCGAATATGTATTCTTCAGGAGATCATCTTCGGTCAAGGTCTCGTTACAGAACTTGAGAAGTGATCAGATTCAACAAACTTGAGAATTATATTCATTCACAGACTTAAAGTCTTGGAAGCGCAAATGCTACCAGTCATGTCTTGCTTCAGGCAAGAAGATGTCATTTTGGTGATCAAAATGATCAGCCAAAGCGACCCAGAGTGCTCGTGGATCCTCCTCAGCAAGGTACTTAGTTTGCAGAGCATCATGAATATGTCTTCAGATGACAATTATTGCAGTGGCTTTCTCAGCTTTGCCAACCAGGTTGTCCGTCTCATCTTCAATGGCAGGACATAAATTCTTTGCGGTGATGTGGAGCTTCACATCTTGGACCCACTTGAGGTAGTTCTTTCTAGAGACCCTCAAAGCGGTAAAGTCGAGTTTGTTCAAATTCGACATGTTCCTGTCACAAAATAAATGGAAAAGATGTGGTTAGTGTAATGGAGAAAAAAATCAATCCATTTACATAGGAGTAGAACATTTAGGTTCTAATAGACATGTATTGGTTTAAATTTACATGGAAAAACTTTGGGTTTTCATGGGTGATGTTTTTAAGAAAAACTTCAGGTTTTCAAACAAGGCATGTTTCTAGAAACTCCAGGTTTCAAAATATTTATGAACTTCAAATTCATATGTTCCTGCAGACAAACGTAAATATATATATACATAAATATGCAAGAAGAAAATATGCAAATTGAACTTCAGGTCTATAATTATGATTGAATTAATTAGTTGGACTTCAGGACAAATTTAAAGTGTGGGTAAAAAATTATAAAACCCAAATTGTCTAAAAATAAATAAATAATTAAACTCGGGGTCCAAAAAAAGGGACCATAAACCCACGGGTGGTTTAAGTAAATTTGTATCGTGGTCCAGGCCAAAAAACTGGGCTGAGATAGACATAAGCTGATCATGCCCTAAATAGAGTTTGAGCTGCAAGCCCAGTAGCAGCAAACGGGCTGGAAGAACCAGGTCCAAAATAAAGGCCTAGATGAGCACTGATGAAATGCAGCGTGGTACAGGTGCACCGATACACCAGCTGCAGGCTGGGATCGAGTGTATGCAGAACATGGATGCACCAGCACGGGGCTGAGATCTTGTGCATTGCGGGCATGTGGGATAACATAGCCCTCGGGTTGGTGTCACGTGTTGGGCCGCTTCAGGCGAGCCCAGTTAAGAAAAAAAATTCTTTTTTTTTTTCGCGGGCCGAGTAGACCAGCCTAATATTGGCTTCGGGTTTTGATGTCCAGAACACCCCAGTGTGTGCTGGTTAGCTTCGCCAAAGAAAGAGACCGACTCCACCACTGCAAGCGGTTGAGTTATGGGTTAAAAACCATGGTGTTGGTCCATGAGTTTGATGGGGAACAAATCCAAGGGATGGAGAAAAGGTTTCTTGATCGAGGGATTTAGAACCAAAGATTTGAGGGAAAAAAAAATCGAAGGAATTCTTCTGGAATTTCGTTTAATCATTGTCCAAGACAATGAAAGTAGCCCAAGAACACGACTTCAGGTTGTGGTTGCCCAGAAAATAAGACGGCAATGCTGTGGCTTGTGACGGCGATGAGGGTTTTCAGGGTTTAAGGACAATGCCAGGGACGACATCGTTTTGGTTCGTTCACGGGGGTGAAGCTTCCGGCTGCACGGGGTTGGCCTGGGTCCTGGGTTCGAAGAACCCTAGAACAATCATGTTGTAATTTTTTTTTTTCAATTAGTTCAATGCATATGTATTCTATTAATTTAATGCATGAACGTATATTTGATGCAATTCATGGCAATATCAATTCACATAATTCAACAATTATGGATATGATGCATACACAATTTATGTAGAATCTAAAATGTGAAAAACGTAGAGTTGGGTCATGCATTATGGTGTAAAAATATCAAGATAAAAACCGTCGTTTTGGAAGAACTTGATTACGTGATGATATTGGTGAACTAGTTGATGCAGAAAACTTCCATGTCAGATTCCTAAGCGTAGCGGTAGGAGCGTCCTGATATTGTGTTGTGACCTATATTTAACTGACAGGGAGAAAGGGGCTGGCGGCAAGATAGAAATATAGAGAGATGTATGTCTGTAGGGTTGTGTAGAGGATGTGTTATTCCCCATACGCAGTGCATTTATTTATAGTAATAAGAGAGAGAAGAAATTCTTCTCCTCCAAGGAATACAAGTGCTAATAGGAAAGAATAACTAGAATCAAATCTAATATAGGATTTACACAATCACACTTAAATTAGAAGTTTATAACAGGTCCACCTATTATTACTCTTTTCCACAGACTAATTTGATAGGAAATAAGCACGTTAATCAACACTAAAGTAATAATTTAATTCTCAACAACTATGTCATATGATTTACAAAATTTGGTTTAAAAATTTGATCTCCCTAGCATTTCTCTGTTCTAAATTCACCATTTTTCTAATGTCCAAATATAATTTACCTAGCTATATTTTTTACATGCCCTTTTTCTCGTTCGTAATGGCAAAATTGCCTATTTGATTACAGGTTATGAAAAAAAACAAAAAATTTAAAAAGTGAGGACAAGAAGGTAAAAATGCGGGAAAGAGTGAGAGAGAGAGAAACTTAAAAAACAAACAGCTACGAAATTAAACTCAAGCATAAAAAATAAAAAAAATGCTACTCTTACCACTTTTTGTATCATTTCTATAATAGAGATAAGACCTACATGTATTACTGGGTCGTATATTACGTTGACCATTGTAACTCAAAAGTTATCATTTTACTCCCTGAAACTTAAAATTCATTCCACTTTACCATGTTTCCGTTTCTTCTGTCAAATAGTCGTTAAAGTTGCTAAGTGGACGGGTAAAAAATGTAATATCATAGGCTTATTTTCAATTAAGCCCCCGAAGCTCAATTTTGATCCAATTTTGCACATAGAACTCGATTTTGATTTTACTTTGCCTCCTGAAACTAAAAAGTTGTCATTACATATATCTCCACTATGAATTGTTGAATGTTAGCGCATAGTGGATATGAATTTGATTATAAATCTCCACTATTTGTCTACATTCAACAGTAAAAAAATGTTAAGTTTAAAGGAAGAAATTAAGGATTGAATTTTTTTTGGTTTGTTGTGCTTGAGTTGCAGACCAGGAGAAGAAGAAGAAAAAAAAAAGAAGTTGATGCGCACCCACATCAGACCCACATAATGAAAATTGGATTGATTCCACGAAAGCAAATCATTCCACGAAAGCAAATCATTCGGAGAGAAAGAGTGAGGGGGAGAAGTTCAAAGCAGCATGAGTATGCATACTCAGGCTACTTTGAATTTTCTTTTTTCTTTCTATATATGCACTTTTTAAATCCATATCACCATATTTGATAGCTTTTGACTGGAATCAACAAAATTAAGATAATGTGGGGCAAATTTTGAGTTTCGAAAAGTAAAATGACGACTATTGAGTTTTAGGATGTAAAATGAGATCAAAATTGAGTTTTAGGAGACAAAATAAGATCAAAATGAGAAGAAGTCATTCTGATTAAACAAACTAATTACGTTGTTGAAGCAGAGAAGGGACTTTGGTGCCTTGCAATTTTCAGGTCTAGTCTAAAGCTGTCCATATTTGGAAATACTTAGCAGCAAAACTATTATGTTGGTTTTGACTTGCAACAAGAAGTGGTTTCTTTTGCTCATGTCGAATGCGCTGCTTTATGGTAGGTAATTAATGACCTAACTTGTTTCACAAGTTTAAAAGAAACCAGTGACCTAACTTTCAATTAGAGAAATGTTAGCAAAGGCAGTTTCAAGACTTTTAATTAGAAAAATATAAACGAAAGCAGTTGATTGGTCGAAGGTGCCTTATGTGAGTAAATCTCATAGCTCAGTGCCATCAATTTGTGAGCACAAAGAAAACCCCACCAACTTAGTCCAGTTAGAGCAACTCCAGCGTTGCAAAGGCCACTTAGGGCAAGTTACTATTGAATAACCTCTAATGAACAGTAACTGCCTTTTGCATCTCTACCCTTACACTGAATAGCCATGACAATAGACAATAAAATATTAATATTTTTTATTTTATAAAATAATACAAAATAATTTTATTTGTAATTTCGGATAAGATTTTTAATCGTTCTTGTTGCGCCACGTGTCATTATCTGAGAAGACAATTTTTGGTGATAGATTTTGATAAGATATGTATCCAATGTCATCGTGCCACGTGTCGTTACCTTTTCATAATCGTTGAGGATATATTTCCGATAAGATTTTTAACCAATCACGTCGCGCCACGTGTCACAATCTGAAGACAATCTTTGAGGATAGATCTCGATCAGATTTTTAACAAATAACGACATGCCACGTGGCATATCTACAACTTAATCCTTTCTTTTTCCTCTATATAACCCACCAGCCAGAGCCAGAAATCACACACAAAAATCAAAATCTCTATCATTATTCATAGTTTCTGCTTCATTCTTCACCAAAATCAAAATCTCTATCATTATTCATAGTTTCTACTTCAATCTTACAATGTCGTCTTCTTCAAGGATGTTGTGGGAAATTGAGGAGCAAGAGAAAGAATTGTTTAAGCACGGGGAAGAAATTTTCAATCTCTAGGTGGCCCAAAATGAGATGGAAGACGAAGAGGATGAGGAACGTAGAAGGAGAGATGGCGAAGCAAGAAGCCAAAGAGCCTCACATTCCTGTCGAGTCATCCAACTGTGGCTCAGATCTGTAGGCCCAACCGTTCCGCTAACCTTGATAGAAGTAGGCAACGACGAGGTACAGATCTTTTGGACGATTATTTTGTCCGTAACAGTGCATTTCCTGATACGTACTTTAGACGTCATTTTAGAATGGAACGAAATTTGTTCAACAAAATCATGATTGCTGTTTGCAACCATGATTCTTACTTTGTGCAAAAGAATGATGCTTTTGGTGTTATGGGTCTTCTTCCTGAGCACAAAATTACTGCTGCCTTGTGGATGCTTGCATATGGAGCATCTGCAGACCAAGTGGATAAGATAGCGAGGATGGGGAAATCAACCATTCTTAAGTCCCTGATGAGGTTTTGCTCAGCAATCGAATCTCTCTACACCGTAGAGTACTTCCGAAAACCTACTAAGATGGACTTGCAAAGGGTTCTGAAGAAGGCCGAGATGCAAGGTTTTCTTAGGATGATTGGAAGCATCGACTGTATGCACTGGACCTGGAAAAACTGTCCAAGTGCATGGCAAGAAGCTTATGGGGACAAAAAAAGAGAGCAAAAAGTATCATTTTGGAGGCAGTGGCATCACTTGATACAAGAATTCTGTCACATCCCGGCCCGGGGCATATTACTTCCCGGGCCCGCTCCA
>JADOBS010301611.1:0-12380 GCA_015708375.1 Cydonia oblonga
ATGTGTAATGACGATTATGCCCTTATCGATGAGTGATGTGGATGCGTTATATTAATTTTATTTCGTTCACACTTTCATATCCTAATCTATACTCGCACGTACAAATTTATCAGTGTTTGGGAACACTGTAATGAAGTAGATTTTATACAATTAAAGGTGGAAATCAAAAAAGTGAACCTTTCCCTAAAAAAAGGGATTCGTGTCTCCCTTTTTCTACCCAACCCGCCAGCCATCTCCCCCAAAACCCTCTCCTCCATGCATGACCAATCATCTCTTTCCCTTTTTATTTGTACCCAATCAGAAACCTTCTCCATCAAACTTCACTCTCTTTCTCCCTCGCCAAACACCTTCACTCTCTGCAACTTTCTAAACTCTCATCAAATCTTGCAAACCCGACGAACAAATTACACCATCATGATCCTCTCGAACCGAGGAGCACAACCATACACATGGTTCATGATTTGGTTGAGTTTTTGACGTTCAACTCGGAAGGTTTGACTCGGCGAATTCGTACAATTATTTTCAGGACATTCATCGCTTAGGTGAACTTCGAGGAACCCTAAGAACCTTCATTTCATTCCTATGGGTTGTTATTGATCCCTTGTTTATGTCTTGAATATACGAACTAGCACAGAAAACCAAGAAGAAGAAACTGTGCATTTTCTAGCCAAGAAACGTGACCATTTGGTCACTTTCAGCTCGTTTTTTCGGTCAACCTCGACCACAACTGGACTTCTACTAGGTACATACTTGTTCTCTACATTCCTAACTTCATAATGGCTTTTAAATCATAGAATTTGGTTAAGTATTGAGTCAGAAATCAGCCTTCAAAGTTGGGATGAAAAATCTTAATTTCTGGAAATCTGAAAACCGTGGTCATTTGACCACTTTCAGACCAAAGTTCCAAGCAACACGGACCTTATTCAAACTTTTTGTGAAGGTGGATCGATACTCCACGTTCCTAACTTTAATCTGGATTTTGTAGATTTGAATTTGGTTGAGAATCGAGCGCATTTGAAGTTCTGGAAGTTGGACCAAAAATCTGCAAAACTGCAGATTTTCGCAAAGAAGGCGCGTGAGTGCGTGTGACACCACGTGAGGCAGAGACACGCACGGCACGTGAGGGTGCGTGTAGGATCCAAATTGGGTTCTGTCAATTTGTGTAGGTTCGTGACGTCGAGTAGATCGATTTCGTATATTCAAACTGTACGTTTGGGCAATCTACGAAGGTCTTATTTGAGTTTCCGTTTATGCGTTATTAAACTAAGTTAATTAGTAATGTCACATTTAGGGGAAGCGCATTCCGAGGACGTACGGGGTCAAGCAATGCTTGGAGACTTCTTTTGGCCGTGTATTAGTGAGTGGGCAGTTGCTTTTACACCTATACGTATATATGGTTTCCGAAAATGAATAATACTTCACTTTGCATATAAATATTGCCAAGTAGCGTATAACTGTGATATAATTGTGATAAATGATGCTATATGGTTGGGATATATTTGTCATGACATTCATACATACTTGTATTCATGCTCATCTTGCTGCACTCCGGTGTTAGTACTCTGCCCAGGGCCAAGGCCAGTCTTTCACATGTATGTTCACATCCGCATCGTTCGCTCACCTTGGATCCAAGTTTAGGTGCCAGTCCTGTCGTACAGACTGCATTAGGCAGTTCCGACTTGTATATGACCATGCTTAGCACCAGTCTTCACGTGATTGTAGTACTAGAGCGCATTATTACACCCAGTCTTGTCGTACAGGTTGCGTTAGGCAACTCCCATTCGTGTGCTAGCCTAGATGATGAGCAATTGATTATATTTGATAATCACATATTTATTCTACTATGGCATCGATAATATCATAACTTGGCATTCATATTCATCGATATATTGACTATAATATTGTGGATACGTATTTACTTACGTAACATGTTCTTTTTAATGGAAATTATACTTGTTTTACGGCGAGGGGTTAGTATATTCAAAGATAAAGGTTTTCGTATAAGCATTGTTTTACTGACCCACTCAACTTTGTTTTTCGCCCCTCCAGGTTTAGTAGCTGTGCTTATGTGTAAACGAGAATTCTGGCAAATCTTAGGAGATGGTTATCTTCAGTGGTATAACCCTCATCCTATTTTACTATACTGTTCTTATGCTCTACCACCACGTGTGAAATGGGTGCAATCCTACTCACCCGCACACTATTTTGTTTAGGCACTTTTAGGTTTAAATTTATTCACTTTTCACATCACCCTCTATGGTTACGTCACCTCCCGGTGATGGCCAGCATGCTTCGACCTTTCCAAGTCGGGGTGTGTCAAATTGTGATATCCCACATCACATAGGGAAGTGATCCTTAAATGTATATTCCCATCCCTACCTAGCAAGAGGCCTTTTGGGAGCTCACTGGCTTCGGGTTCCATTGGAACTTCGAAGTTAAGCGAGTAGCGCATGAGAGCAATCCCATGATGGGTGACCCACTGCGAAGTTCTCGTGTGAGTTCCCATAAACAAAACTGTGAGGGTGTGGTCAGGACCCAAAGCAGACAATATCGTGCTACAGTGGTGGAGCGGGCCTGGGAAGTGATTCGCCCCGGGTCGGGATGTGACAATTTGGTATCAGAGCCTAACCCTGGCCATGGTGTGCCGACGAGGACGTCAGGCCCCTAAGGCGGGTGGATTGTGACATCCCACATCGCCCAGGGGAGTGATCCTTGAATGTATATTCACATCCCTACCTAGCACGAGGACTTTTGGGAGCTTTGGGTTCTGTTGGAACTCCGAAGATAAGCAAGTAGTGCGCGAGAGCAATCCCATGATGGGTGATCCATTGGGAAGTTCTCGTGTGAGTTCCCAGAAACAAAACTGTGAGGGCGTGGTTGGGGCCCAAAGCGGACAATATTGTGCTACGGTGGTGGAGCGGGCTCGGGAAGTGATCCGCCCCGAGCCGGGATGTGACAATTGGTATCATAGCCAATCCCTGGCCGGAAGTGTGCCGACGAGGACGTCGGGCCCCTAAGGGGGGTGGATTGTGACATCCCACATCGCCCAGGGGAGTGATCCTTAAATGTATATTCCCATCCCTACCTAGCACGAGGCCTTTCGGGAGCTCACTGGTTTCGGGTTCCATCAAAACTCCAAAGTTAAGCGAGTAGCGCGCGAGAGCACTCCTATGATGGGTGACCCACTGGGAAGTTTTCGTGTGAGTTCCCAGAAACAAAACCGTGAGGGCGTGGTTGGGGTCCAAAGCAGACAATATCGTGCTACGGTGGTGGAGCGGGCCTGGGATAAGGTGGACCCCAAATCGGGATGTGACATTTGGTATCATAGCCTAGCCCTAGCCATGGTGTGCCGACGAGGACGTCGGGCCCCTAAGGGGGGTGGATTGTGACATCCTACATCGCTCAGGGGAGTCATCCTTAAATGTATATTCTCATCCCTACCTAGCACGAGTTCTTTTGGGAGTTCATTGGCTTCAGGTTCCGTTGGAACTCCAAAGTTAAGTGAGTAGCACATGAGAGCAATCCCATGATGGGTGACCCACTGGGAAGTTCTCGTGTGAGTTCCCATAAACAAAACAGTGAGGGTGTGGTTAGGACCCAAAGCGGACAATATCCTGCTACGGTGGTGGAGTGAACCCGGGAAGTGATTTGTCCCGGGTCAGGATGTGACATTTGGATATATTATCCAAATTGTTAAGTTCATCCATAAATCTTTTACACTAAAATAAAAATATAAAAAAATATAGTAAATTAGTATGAATTTATTACAAATACAATTTTTTCAGTTAGTATAGTTTCTTTCAGAATTCTTATATCGTCTTTTTTATATAAGCCAATTTATTCATTTATGTGGTGAAAAAAGCACCACAATTGAAGATGATCTGACGTCCCTAATAATATAGTTTGCATATTATTCTTTCAAATATTTTCTAGATCAAACTTGCTTCAAACTCACGTTATAAAGCATTTCCAAGAAAAGAATAGTAATCGACTTGGCTGTAGTGCGTGTGTTGCCAGAGTTGGGCTAATTGTTGCCCCTAAAAAATAAAATGGAAATAAAAAAAGGAAGTTTTAACGAAAATAGTCTGTCACTATTCATTCTTAATCAAAAGGACATTTTATGTATGAAAAATCCATAATGGATTAAGCTTTTTTCTTTATTTACTCTCATGCCATTATTTTATTATTGCAGCAGGGTCTGCAATGATGTTGACATTTCTATCTAGAAATACATTATTTTACATGATGTTATTCAACTTATGCTAATTTGCTGCCAACTCTTCATGCTTCCATCATGTTGTCAATGTTATACAGCTCTTCTTCTGTGAAATTGTTCAAGTACTGTTCGTCGTCTTCTACTAGCTCTGCATCTCTTTCTCTATCCTCTTTCACCTTGTATTTCATGTCTTCTATTTCTCCTTTGAAATTTTGAGGCTTCCAATATGGCTGATGACGGGCTTTTGACTTCCTGTAAATATGCATTTCTCTTCTTCTGCAACTAATATCATATCATACCTAAAATTTTCAAACTCATCTAAGGCAAACGTTCGGATCCCTCGAAATTTTAAATATTTTTGTATGAAGGAGTCTACCTATGTGGAGAGATAGGGGATAGTCTAAAGGACTCTTCATTAATCGTAGCTATATGCCTAGCTTTCTCCTTATGCATATGTACATACCAATCTGGATCACTACTAAAAAAACTTATGCAAATTTCTTTCCATTTTTCTAGATAATCTTCTGCTACTTTTATAAACTTTTCTAGATCTCATTTTAGCATATCTATTGGCATTGTTCTTAATTTTGCTTTTGAAATTTCTTCTAATAGGATATCATCTATTATTAAGTCTAAAGATATATTCCTAAGAAAACTTTCATATCTTTCTTGTTTTTCTTTGATATCTATATGTTGGCATTGTTCTCATTATTTTGATGCTGCTCCATTTCAATGTCTTCTTCTAGGAGCTCAATCTTAATTTCTTCTATGGGCTCATTAGCCTCTTGTTCTATGGGTTTAATAACCTATTTTTGTTTATTTTTATGCTGATCAATTTCTAAACCTATTTTCAATTCTCTTTTCAAGGTGTCACTTGCCTTTTGCTGGATTCTATGAGATTAGAGTTCTTGATTCATTTTGGTAAACGTACTAAGTAATGACTCATGGTCTCTAGAAATCAGTTGAAGTTTGTGCTCAAGAGAATGAATATGTTGCTGGCTTTGATCGGACTTAAAATTAAAGCTATCAAACTCTAAAATTAAAGCTATCAAACTCTTGTTCTAAAGCCCTAATTAATTTTTCATAACCTAACCTCATGCTTGGCTGTTTAACTTGGATATTCCAAAAATTATCTAAGAGAACATGTTGCCTATCAAAAATCCCTGATACTCTTGACCTATCCCTCAGAGTTGGATTTCTAATTCCTTCAACAATATTGTCATTAAAGTTGAAAGTAGGTACTGGTGGTGATGCTAGTCTGCTTATGCTATTTTGGAATCCATTGAATGGTGGAGCTTGATGGTGCATTATTATGCTACTGAAAGGTGCTCTTCTGCCTTGTGGTCTTGTGATGTTCGAAATTCCACACCCCAATCAAAAATCAAGGCGTGCTGGCCGTCACGCGAGGGTGACGTAACCATGTGCGCAGTGCGGAAGTAAAGAGATTTAGTGAGATTACACATAATGAAAGCATAGGTAGCCTAGTGCAATCCAGTAGGACGAATACTAATTATACAATACCAGAGATAATCCTACATTAGTGATAACCTGTCAGAACCACCATTAATTCCTTACAAGCCACCAATCAGCACTCCTACCTAGAACCTGGAGGCAAAACAGAAAGTGTGAGTGGGCAAAAACAAAGCTTTTCAAAACCATTTCATTTATTAAATATACTAACCCCTCACCATAAAACCCGTATACTTTCCCAGAAAATAGCATACATATGTATCTCTCAAAACCATACTCGAAATAACAATTCCATAAATATGCCATGTCAAATATCTCAACAAGAATAAGTAAATCAGGTGAATTAAATCAATATGAAATGGTATGTTAGCCGAGTCACCTAACGTGAACTGTACAGCTGAGTCTATAGCTCCTCTACTAGTTCCCTGCACATGAGTCGGAACCACCTAAAGTGGTCTGTACGACAGGTTAGGTGTAAATGAATACGCTCAAGTGCTACAATCACGTGAAGGTTGTGCGAAGTATCGCAAGTCACCTACGAGTCGGAACCATCTAATATGGTCTGTACGACAGGCTGGCACCTGCCTTGGATCTAAGGTGAACGTGTGGTGCGGGAGGTGAACGATCACGTGAAAGCTAGGCCCTGGCCTCGGGTGGAGCACTAACACTGGGGTGCAGGCTAATAAGCTCTATGTGCATCTCAACATAATCATACCCACTACAATCACGACCATTAATTTATACTCACTTGAAGCTTACATGAGCGTCCGCAGCGTCAAGCAACAATATATATAACCATACTAAGGCATGATAAAAAGTAGAGAGCATTTAACATGGCATTTTAACATATAAAACAATTTAATAAGTTTTCTGGGAAACGTGCTGGGCATATATACATATATTGAAAACCAAAAGCCCACTCACTGATATGTGGAGGGTCTTAGCCCCCGAGTCTCGCTTGACTGCGCTCATCCTCTAGATAGGTCTCACCTCTATGCGAAACAACTGTTTTAACATTATTTTAGGCACATAAACAAAACTAGGTAACAACTTCTCATACATTGCTCAATTGGGGTGTTTGAATATAC
The DNA here is from genome assembly GCA_015708375.1 of Cydonia oblonga. Classification (NCBI taxonomy): domain Eukaryota; kingdom Viridiplantae; phylum Streptophyta; class Magnoliopsida; order Rosales; family Rosaceae; genus Cydonia; species Cydonia oblonga. Next base: position 6,775 of record JADOBS010301611.1, read on the forward strand.
CAACATGCTCTACTCAACCCCATGAACATCCCCATATTTTTAGAAAAATTTTCTGATGTCCTATGCGCCTTCACACGCGGCCACGCGCAGGCACGTGCCTGGTATGTTAAACGGAATCCCTAACGGCATTAGGCAATATTCCGTCAAATATTGGAATATGCCGTTAAATATACTTGACGCCATTAGCGTATTCCGTCAAAATTGATGGAATATTCTTCTCCTTCTTCCTTGGTTCGCCGGAGTCCGGTGCCGGCCACCGTTGCTATCGCTGGATTCTGGAAAAATTTCAAACCTTAATATCTCCTCCATTTCTCAACCAAAATTCATAAAATTTATACCAATGTGAAGCTCAGGACGAAAAGAATACATCGTTACCACTTTTAGGTCCTAAAACTCATGGGAAATCACCGAAAAAATTCTTGATAATCCGGCCCCGACTGCAACTCCTCAAACTTAAGTATTTCGACGTCAAAATCACTCCAAAATTCACCTAAAATCCTTATAGAGTTGGTCAAAGACTTCCTCAAACCTTAAAACCCCTTAAAACATCCACGATTACAATATGGAAGTAAAGCACGTCACCGGAGATTATGGTTCTTGGGTTTTCGATGTCGTCACATTTAACCCAAGATATAGCTCGACTCCTGAGCTTGCAAGAAACCCAAAAATATCATCCAAAACCTCGATCAGTGAGTGATGAAGCTCGTTGAGAGATTGACCGTACAATTGTATGAAAAATGGAAGAAAATTAGACTTTAACATCCTTTCTAGTCAACCTCGTTAATGGTAATACAATGACTGAAAAATCTTTCACAAACCGTCTATAATAACCAGCTAGGCCAAGAAAGCTACGTACGTCAGTAATGGTTCGTGGTTGCTCCCAATTCTCAATGGCTACTATCTTCTGAGGATCCACCAGAATACCTTGGGCTGATATAACATGTCCCAAAAATGCCACTTGATTTAACCAAAACTGGCATTTGCTAAACTTAGCATATAATCGATGCTCCCTCAATCTCTTCAACACCAAAGTAAGATGTCGAACATGTTCTGCTTTAGACTTAGAGTACAGAAGAATATCGTCAATAAAAACAATGACAAACAGGTGCATTAGTTAACCCGAATGGCATCACAAGAAACTCATAATGACCATATCAAGTCCTAAAAGCCGTCTTAGGAACATGCTCACTTCTGGTCTTCAATTGATAATAACCAGACCTCAAATCAATCTTAGAAAACACACATGCACCTCAAAGATGATCAAATAAGTCATTTATACACGGCAACAGATAACAGTTTTTAATTGTTACCTGATTTAATTGTCGATAGTCAATACATAGCCTTGAAGTCCCGTCGTTCTTTGGCACAAATAAAACAGGAGCTCCCCAGGGTGAAGTACTAGGCTGAATAAAATCCTTATCAACTAATTCCTGCAATTGAATTTTTAATTCTCTCAATTCAGCAGGAGCCATCTGATAAGGAGTTAAAGATATAGGATATGTACCTGGAAGTAAATCAATAGTGAACTCCACGTCTCAGTCTGGCAGCAATCCAGGCAAATCATCAGGGAATACGTCAGGGAAATGCTTGACTACTCGCACATCCTCCACACTACTAAGAGTATTATCATTCAACACCACATGAGCCAAATATCTCTAACAACCTTTCTCTAACAACCTTTTAGCTCTCACGGCCGAAATAACGTCGTGTCTCACTCCACTACGCTTGCCCACAAAGGTAACCTTAGGCAATTCAGGACGATGAAAAGTAATTATCTTCCCGTAGCAATCTATATTGGCACGATTGTAATGTAACCAATTTATGTCTAAAATAACATCAAAATCAACAATATCTAACGGGATGAGATTAGGTGGCATAACAACATCCTCCACCAACACGGAACATCCTGGATAAACACAACTAACATAACATTTTCCCCTCTAGGCATTGCAAACTCTAAATCATACCCAAGAGGTCTGGGATGAGGTTGCGTCGTCTGAGCAAACATATGAGAAATAACAGAGTGTGTAGCACCACAATCAATTAATACTCTAGCAAAATGACCAAGAATATTCAACGTACCCATGATCAAATCCATATTATTCTGAGCATCCTGCAGTGTAATGTGGTGAATACGTCCCTAAGCCTGCTGTCATCCTTCACAGCCTTTGCTAGCCTGATTACCTTGTCCCTACACACTAAACCCCTGACCTGGCTGACTAGGCTGCCTCGATGACCCTGCACTGCTAGAAGAAACCTCTACTTGCTAGGACTATCCTCTAGGATACCATTGGGATCCACTAGCTGAATATGGCGGATATGGCATATAACCTCTAGAATACTAAGGATAACCACTCTGCTGATACGGGTCATGTGGATACTGATACTACCCTGCAGAATAAGGAGCTACGTTGCCCTGATAATGATAAGCACCCTCGTGACCCGTCTAAGCATAACTACTAGGCCCTGGAACTTGTTGGATTAGAACTAGCTGTGGTAAGGAAGGCGGCTGAGGCCTCTACTGATTCTGTGGACAATGCATAGCCTAATGCCCTAGTTGACCACAAGTAAAACATCCTCTACTACCTTGCATGCACTCCCCAAAATGTCGACTGTTACATCTACAACAAAATGGACCACTAAAACAACCAGAACCACCAGAATCTCTCTGCCTCTGAAAACGAAAACCTCCAAAAAATCTACTACCTCTCATTTGCCTAATAGAATTCATACCTCAGCTAGAAGAACTGGAACTGACACCACTTCTCTTAAAACTTTGAGTCTTATGAGGCCCCTGAGCCAATTAACCCTTATCTTTATCATTATTCTTTTAGTTACCATCTTTTTCTTCTTCCTTCTCACCATCACTGGGCATGTTCTCTGAATCTTCAATTCATAGCAGAATCTCATAAAACTCTTGGTAAGTAGCATAGGGAGTCGTGGTCATCATAAAACGCCACTTTTTTCGAGTACCCAACCTGAAACGACGAAGCATCTCAACCGGATTAGCAGCAATCTCTGGGTGATAGTGAGACAAATCAGTAAACCTCCTATAGTACTCATTAGCTGTCATATTTCCCTGCTTTAGGTGCGTAAATTCTTGCTTCTTGCGAAGGAATGAATCTTTTCTGAAGTAGCCGCTAAAAAACTTCCCAATTAGCAGCTTCCTCTAGTGATAATTGATAAGACTTATGTCTCCACAAGGATGCAGACTGCTCACCTACTAACCAGGTAATCGTCTCGACCTACCTATCCTTAGGAAGATTACCCTATCTATGCATCAAACGGAAAGTCTTCTCAAGATGATTAAGCCATTTCTCTACTCTCTCATGCCCTTCATTACCCATAAAATTACTCAGCTTCAAATTATACACAGTCTCCAAAGGAGTCCTCTGAGGTGGACGAAGTGAAGACTGAATGGCATTGACTATAGCTTCCCCTAACTGAGCAATATTAGGTAAACTAGACTGAGCTGAAGGACGTGGCTCTCTACGAGGCGACATAGTTCTGACAGACGACACCAAAATAATTAGGATATTCATAAGATATGCAGGACTGCTAAACCCAGGCTCTGATACCAAACTGACACTCCCCGACCTAAAATCAAGGTGTGCTGGCCGTCACGCTAGGGTGACGTAGCCATGTGCACAATGCGGAAGTAATAAAGACATGAAAATAAGACTAAACAAAAACCAACTAACTAATAGTACTAGATAAGAATAAGTGCAAGTGACGCGATTTAGTGAGATTACACATAATCAGAGCATAGGTACCCTAGTGCAATCTAGCAGGACGAATACTAATTATACAATACCAAAGATAGTCCTACATTAGTGATAATCTGCTAGAACCACCGTTAATTCCTTGCAAGCCACCAATCAGCACTCCTACCTAGAACCTGGAAGGGCGCAAAACAGAAAGTGTGAGTGGGCAAAAACAAAGCTTTTCAAAACCATTTCATTTATTAAATGTACTAACCTGTCACCGTAAAACCCGTATACTTTCCCAGAAAATGGCATACATATGTATCTCTCAAAACCATATTCGAAATAACAATTCCATAAATATGCCACGTCAAATATCTCAACAAGAATAAGTAAATAAGGTGAATTAAATCAATATGAAATGGTATGTCAGTCGAGTCACCTAACGTGACCTGTACAACTGAGTCTATAGCTCATCTACTAGTTCCTTGCACACGTGTCGGAACCACCTAAAGTGGTTTTTACGACAGGCTGGGTGTAAATGAATACGCTTAAGTTCTATAATCAAGTAAACGTTCTGCGAAGTATCGCAAGTCACATACGAATCGGAACCACCTAATGTGGTCTGTGCGACAGGCTGGCACCTGCCTTGGATGCAAGGTGAGCGTATGGTGCGGGAAGTGAACGATCACGTGAAGGCTAAGCCCTGACCTCGGGCGGAGCACTAACACTAGGGTGCAGGCTAATAAGCTCTATGTGCATCTCAACATAATCATACCCACTACAATCACGACCATTAATTTATACTCACCTGAAACTCACCTGAGCTTCTGCAGTGTCAAGCAACAATATATATAACCATACTTAGGCATAATAAAAAAAAATAGAAAGCATTTAACATGGCATTTTAACATATAAAACCATTTAATAAGTTTTCTGGGAAACGTACTAGACATATATACATTTATTAAAAACCAAAATCCTACTCACTGATATATGGAACGTTCGTTGCCCCCGAGTCTCGCTTGACTACACTCGTCCTATGGATAGGTTTCCCCTATATGTGAAACAACTATTTGAACGTTATTTTTAATCACATAAACAAAACTAGGTAATAACTTCTCATACGTTGCTCAATTGGGGTGTTTAAATATACCAACGTGCTTTACTCAACCCCACTCACGCGCTGGCCAAAGCACAGCCACACGTGCGGTCACGCGCAGGCATGTGCCTCGCACGTTAAACGGAATCGCTAACGGCGTTAGGGAATATTCCATTAAATATTGGAATATGTCGTTAAATATACCTGACGCCGTTAGCATATTCCATCAAAATGGACAAAATATTCTTCTCATTTTTCCTTGGTTCGCCGGAGTCCGGCACCGGCCACTGCTGTTATATTTGGATTCTGGAAAAATTTCAAACCTTAATATCTCCTCCACTTCTCAACCAAAATTCATAAAATTTATGCCAAAGTGAAGCTCAGGATGAAAGGAACACATCCTTACCACTTTTAGATCCTAAAACTTATGGAAAATGGCCAAAAAAATTCTCGATAATCCAGCCCCGACTGCAACTCCTAGAACTTGAGTATTCTGACGTCAAAATCACTCCAAAATTCACCTAAAATCCCTATAGAGTTGGTTAAAGACCTCCTCGAATCTTAAAACACCTTAAAACATATCACAATATGGAAGTAAAACACCTCATCGAAGATTATGTTTCTCGGGTTTCCGATGTCCTCACTTCGAACCCAAGCTATAGCTCGACTCCTGAGCTTGAAAGGAACCCAAAAATATCATCCAAAACCTCAATCCGTGAGTGATGAAGCTCGTTGAAAGATTGACCGTACAATTGTATAGAAAATGGAAGAAAATGAGAGAGAGAGAGAGAGAGAGAGAG
>JADOBS010301612.1:0-12380 GCA_015708375.1 Cydonia oblonga
CATCCCTCTCCCCCTAGTCTTAGTGTATATAATATTTTTTATTATAAAAAAATAAATAAAAAAAATCTGATCATTCATTTTTTTTTTTTTGGTCAAGATCATTCATCATTATTAAAGTAAATTTTGTAGCGTTACGTGCTCGTTGCGGAAGTGTGTGTGTGTGTGTGTGTTTTTTTTTATTTTTTTTTTTATTTTTTATGTCAGTCTCATGAATTTATCCTTGAATTCACAATTGTAGTTTCTCACGGACATACATGACCGTCTGCTTATCGATCCGGATGCCTCAAAGAGAACTACCTGGGCACCTGCGGCTTTAATTCAAGCAGACAAAGCAAGTTTTTATAATTGTTCTTTCATCAGCTTGCAAGATAGGTTGACTGATTTCAAAGGTCGCCACTACTTTATAACTGCACTAATCAAGGGGCAATGAACTTTATTTGGGGCAATGGCCAGTAAATTTATGAGGTTAAATATCTAATCCTTTTCACTTTTACTCATATTTCTTAATTTTATTTTTTATCAAATGATAGATTTGTTAGATTAGAGAGCCAACGGGATTCGAACATGCGTCGTCATGCAAGGACAACTTTATTCTCCATCACTGTGATAGAATACCCCTTGCACTCATATTCATTTATTTGATTTCACATTATACTAGGGTTTGTATATAAGTCGATGAAGAGCATTATACACTAAGAGCAATTTAGAAAAATTAGTAATTATGCCTGCACACTGCTGCGGGTTTTAAAAGTGTATAAAATTTGTAAAAAGTTTTACAGATATGTATATGTATTAATCATAGAAAGGAACAAACATATAGGCATGACAGAGATAAATTGATAGTTAAGATGCAGGAAAGTGTTAAGGCAATTAGTATTGAACCAAGGCAAGAAATATATTGTTATTGTTAATAACTAAAATGGCCGAGAAATAATTTGATCAAAACACAGAAAAGATAGTGTTAGAATGGTGTACCTTATGATGAACGGTGATTGAAGACAATGTTGTATACAGAAATTGGTTAGTGTGTCCACTAAAGAGTAAATGTGTGAAAAAAATATGTTGCAAAAGAATAGTAAATGAAGACCAAGTTGAAATACAAAAGAACAGAAACTGGTTAGTGTTACCCTCAAGCAATTTAAAACTCGAAAAATGCCCAAATTGTAGTGATCCCCTGCAAAAGAAACCGGCAAACAAAGAAAAAAAGAACAAACGATGAGCAATAAAACTCATAGACCATAATACACAAAATTCCCTATAACGTAAATTGATAAAGTATTTTACCCAATCCCATTGAATTCCTGATCACAACACAGAAGATAAACTAATACACCATTTTATCCAAATACTCAGCGTTACACAAAATCATTGAATTGGAATGAAACTAATGAGATTAAATTGAACAAAACCTAACTCAATTGAAGCTATTCTCTGAAAATCTTCCGAATAAAATTAATAAAACATAAATAAATTTTTTTTTAAAGTTACAAATAAGAAGAAGCATATTAAAGCAGGCAAAAAAGACGGAGACAGAGCATCAACTAAGAGCAGATTTCCTCCAGACTTGCTTAAGAAGTTGAGTACAGATTGTCTTCTAATGCAAAACCATAAAGTGAGTTATAATCTAAAGGCTCCTACCTTAAAATTAGACGTATTTATCAAATATATCATTTAATAATCCTCACGCATGTAATTATCCAAAATAATCAAATGCGAAACCATTTAATTAGTCAAATCTTATAATTGCTCAGTTTGTTTTTTACTTTCCAAAGGCAAACCGCATAGAAACATATATCATAATCTTCGGTTGAGAAAGTCAGTTTGTTTTATGGCGTTTTCACTATTTTCAAAATCAATATCAAATTTTGTAAGGAAGAGAAAAGAATTGATGAACATTTCCATGGTGTTTATTTATGATATTTCACCAAATATTAGGTCAGAAGCAGCTAATGTGAGAGAATTGATGAACAGAACTCGAGTGAATAAGATTCCTGGATTGAGTTGGATTAAGTCATAGAAATGTGTAAATGGGAAATCAAGCCTCGTCGTGCCATTCTACAGAACTAATCATGGTTTGAAGGAGTACTGCCATTGATGAAGTTGATACTTCCGTAATCAACGATTAAGATGTAGCAGTAAAATGGTGAGCCGAAGCGACAACTCTCTCCGTCGTCTCATTGTCCAATGTTTATCTATAAATAGGCCAATAAAACTGCACAGAATGTAAGACTAATTTCTAACATATTTTTTCCGTTATTTTCGATGCAAACATATAACATATACTCTAATTACATTTCTTTGGTCTGGCCATACCACCATAAGATATACATATTTCGAGTTCCTACGTCAATGGTTCATGCATTGAGAAAACGGTCCTAAGCCCACATAAACAATGTTTCAATGACTTTAGGGAAAATACAATTGGATTTCCTCTTATCTATCATTAACAAGAAAGAATTTGCAGGTACCGACTGGTTTGTCTCGACTCTTGACAGCAACAAATTTGAAGCATGACATTGCCTTGCTCTCCCGCATCATTTTCTGTAGCTCGCTCAGCAGGAGGAGCTCTATGATAAGCTGGGATAGTAGCAGGAAAGAAGGTCTGTCTTACTCCTTCCGCCTTGATGATGGGGAATATAATACCCGACGCACTCTGGCAAAGGGAAAACGCTTTTTGTTAAGAATCAGAGAAACTAATTGAAATCATGTATACTGTACACAATGACGGCCATAGGATCTGCTCGGTTAGAAAATTAGGTATCTAGCTCATACGAAAGTTCATATATAAAGTTTCACCTTGAGATGCAAGGTACTTGTAAGAACAAACCAAACGGCTTCACATTGTATACAATTTATGTTCAAATAATGAAATTTTGTTCTTTGATTAGACGTCGTGGCAATTCACAATATCAAATGCGAGTCTAATGAATACTATTGTTCTTTCTATGCTCTCAAAGTATGAACCACACAAAACATGATTCAACATTCTATGACCATCAAGGAAATTAGGGGGAAAAGAAAAACCTACCAGAAGTAATCTAGCTCCAAGCCACACGCGTTTTAGTGAAGGAAATGGTAGTAGCAAACGACCAACACCATATACCGCCACAGCAAAAAAGTGAAGGACTAAACTCAACGGACGAGGGTTTAGACCAGAAAGCAAAGCCACTGGTCCTGTTGAACAGACACCTCCAAGGCTGAGATAGTCAAAACATGCTTGGCGCATCTCTGTCCTTGCTTCATCAGGGGAGGCAGAGAACACCTTGTATAGGGCACCTGCCAAGGTATTTATTGTAGATGCAACCGGCTGCAAAATCAACCTCAAATGTTAGTAGGATGAATAAGTAGTGTGATAATAATCTCTATTACAAGCAATGCAACTATGAAATCAATTGTTATGGAGCTTAACAGGAAACAGAACTGAAACAGTTCGATTTCACTTGTTCAGAATTATTCTTTTCCAGAGGAATCACCTTTGAAGTAATCATTCTTTCTGTAACTTTCGCAAGGTATATAAGGATTCTAGGTATGTGCAACAGAGCTTACCTTCCGCAAGGTATAAAATGATTCTAGGTATGTGCACAATGAAACTGCATCATGTAGGTCATGCAACGGCTTAAGAAGATCCCTGAGCACGACAATATCTGAGAGTGCCACAGTCATTCCTCCGCCAGTTAAAGGATGACGCATATTGAAAGCATCGCCCAGCAAAAGGGCTCCTGGAGTTGGATGTGGACTGGCAGGCATGCTTCTGTTTGGCATTGTTCTAATATTTCCTTTATAAATTGCAGAAATGAAGGCATCATGAAGTTCAGGTGGAACCTAAAACAGATATTTTCTTCATTAATTCATAGAAGCAAGAAGCCAGCTCAGGCCAAAAAGGAACAAAGAAACTACTGTCGACAAAATAGGACCAACCAAAATGTTTCAATGTTGAAATTAAGAATTCTAGTTTTGAAATTGAAAGGTACCTGTGGAGCCACCACATTCTTCAAATAGTTGGCCAACGCACCATTGGCAATCGGAGGTACCCTTTGGCCGGGTACATCAACCAAACAACGGACTTCTGTACTGCTGATTTGATAAAACAGGATCGGAGAGGGATCTCCTAGAATAACATGCCCATGATTTGCAAATGGGAGTTTGCAATTTTCCAAGATTAGTCCTACAAAGCAAGAGGGTACTTCTACCTGTGAAAAAAGAGATTGACGTTATCTGTCAATGTGGAAAGTGTAAAGCGAAAAAGTCAGTACTAATTCAAGACGATTGGATATAGTTCAACCATAAATCTCCAACGCTAGGAGTTGAAAGAATAAATGACTGTATCGGCATCCTAATCAGACCAAGTAATAGTTCAATTAAGGATTTGAGGGAGCAAATTTACCTGAGGCTTGCAAAGAGTGCGGCGCAGATTTGAGAAGCAACCATCACAAACAATTGTAAGAGGAGCGTAAACTTTAAGTTCTTGACCATCCTTAGGTTTGTATTGAACCCCCTTAATTGTTCCATTTTCTTCAAGCAGAGATGTCACAGTACCTTGCTCCAGTTGTACACTGAAAAGAAAACAAAACATGAGGATGCGAGGGGATCAATAATCGCTGCATTAGAAAAGGAGGAAGCTTCACTGAAAAAATGCGGATCATTTAACATAAAATCATGCGTCAAGGAATCGAGCAGGATAACAAAATAAGCATTCAGATGAGAAGGCAAAAAACCTTAATAAGCATTCAGATGAGAAGGCAAGAAACCTTACTTGGGAAGCTTGGCCATTTTTTCTCTCATCCTCTGTATGAACCGGCCATTGTGGAAACTTCTTCCCGCCACATCGGAGTGGAACTGCTCCAGAGGATAGGTCAGCCGAGTGTTCTTCCCATCCTTAAAAAGAGCGTATCCAACCACTCGCTGAGCATCAATTTCCTCCACACAATCTGAAACCAGTGCTCATTCACGTTGATGTGTCATATTAAGAGTTTCACAACCGAAACCAATACTAAGAAAAAGCAGAACATTCAACATTCAACATTCAAACCAAAACCAATACTAAGAAATAGTAACTTTGGTTACCTTCAAGTCCCAACTCAATCAATTTCAGGTAACCTCCCGGCTGGAGAAGCTCACCGACAATTCGATCCGGCTCCGCCAAGTCTCTTTCAATCACATGAACACGTCTTCCCTCCTGGGATTAGCAGCAAACAAAGTTTGTTTCTACATTTCTACATAAACACCTTTACATCTATGGCAGCTGCATGGTCGTTAAAGGGCAAAGTAATGTTCCTCTTTGTGAGGATGCTGGATCCTCCAATTGTGTTCGTTCATCGTGCATCGTGAGGTTAAAAATCATCGTACATCATGCGATCAGAAATCATTGTATATCATGCAATCAGAAATCATCGTAAATTCGGAGAGGATTCTCATTGCAAAGTAACATGTATATTATTTTCAAGGGTAAATTACATAGTAACTCCTCAGGTTTGAGATCTATTACAACTCTATACAACGTTTTTAAAACATTTCACTTTCATTCATCATGTACCATTTTATTTCAAAATAATACATCCGTTAGATTTTTCGTCTATTAATCTGTTAAATGCTAACGTGGTTACCACATTTGTGTTGATGTGGCTGCCAAATGTGTGCCACATGGCAAAAATAATAATTTTTAATTTTTAAAAAAAAATCTAAATCTTCTAAATTTAAAAATAAAAAAATAAAAAATAAAAAAAGCTGAAACCTTATCCCCCTCATCCTCCTCTCTTCTCCCCCATTTTCATCTTCTTCCCCTGCAATCCAAAGAGAGAGAGAGAAAAGAAAAAACCCTTTAGTTCGTCTTTCCCTCCCTCCTCTTCCCCTCTCTTCTCCCCCGACCCCCTACCTGCAAACCAGGAAAATAAAAAATAAAAAAACCCAGATCCCGTGAGGTGGGAGGAATGGATTGACAGGACAATAGACAAGTAATCATCTCTGCTAGATTTGCAAAGAGAAAAGAAAATCTCAGAGATATATCGAATCCTCAGAATCTTAGCTTTTGCCTTTTGCCTATTTAAAGCTTGTAGGTGAGGGAGGGTCGTCTACATAAATACCTTTACATCTATGTAAGTGGTGATAAATTTTAATTTTTAAGTTATTAATCTTTTAACACATATATTATCATTTATATAAAAACATGTGATGTATCACCTCATTTAACGATCACACTGAAAAATCACTTGATGCCAAGATCGTGACTTTTGAATCGGTTAGTTAATACTTAATAGTAGTATTCGTAACACAAAAAGGACCAAAGAAAACTTAATAAGCAAACACTTTCTTGCAAACCAAAAGCAAGTTTTCTCAATCCGACACGTTACTCTACCCACATTCACAAATAAACAAACAAAGCTGAATTTCCAATAAATAAATAAAACAATAAAAATTCAAATTTTGCTTTCTCGTTTTTTTTTTTCTTTTCTTTTGTTTACCTTAGCGAGGGTAAGGGCGAGAGCACCGCCAGCAACGCCTGCACCGACAACGATGACGTCGGTGCCAGAGCCGTGAACTGGCGGGACTTCTCCGTCATCGAAGTGGTTGATACTTTTTTCTGGAAAGTTCGTCGTATTATTGTTGTTCTTCTGAGCCTTGCTCTTGGCTTTGCTGTAATTACGGCGTCGGAGAACAGACAGAACGAGGAAACCTAAGAGGGAGGAGAAGAAGGTCAAGAAAACGTATGGATCAACAGCCACCATTCCCGCCATTTTAGAAGAAAACCCAGTTGACGAAAAGGGACGCCCAGATGAGAAAGAAGAAGGCCCAGATGAGAAAGAAGAAGGCCCAGATGGAGAAGAAGAAGAAGAAGAAGACAAGCCAGATGAACAAATGCAGGAGTGGGGTGCAACTAGTAGTTTGGGTGTTCTTGTGGTGGGTGTGGTGGTTGGTTTAGAATTATGGGAGGAGAGAGAGAATGGAGGGGGATGAGGGTTGTGGTTATGGAGGTGAAAGGTGAGAATGCTTCTGTTGCTGCTTCTGTGAATTGGAAATGACTGTTGTGGGCGTGGGGGGGTTTTGTTGGCAGGGTTGGGTGGGGAATTGAAGGTTCATTTGTTTCGTATGTGATTATTGATAGTGTCGTAGTCATTTGTCTTTGATTATGATACTTCCAATTAGACATGTCACTTCATCAAGTGTCCCTAGTTTCTACATCTCTAGACTATAGAGCAGTAAACTTGTACAGAACGGGTTCACAATTTAATTAAATAATGCATTATTATACTTAGATTTTTTTCACATAGCAATGTACTAGCGAAATGCTATAATAACTCTTTTTACGTAAGTTACTCTTTTAAATGAATGAAGTTTTTAGACTTGTATTACTTACCTTTTGGGAAAACTTTAGAAGAGAAACACTTGTCCATTAAGAAAAATGAAATATTAGTTGTAGAAGTTCGTAGTACATACCAATTTTTGCTCAATGGAATACGGATAAAAAAAACAAAAAAAATGAAATATTAGTTGTAGAAGTTCGTAGTACCAATTTGTTTTGTAGATGATGCTTTACTGCAGTGGTTATTAGCAATTATGTTTATATATTCTGTTTTGGATTCGAACTTTATTGATTTTCTCTTCCTTTAACAACTAATATCTAACTCATTAACATTGTCATTCTACCCAAAAAATAAAAGTAAAGAAAAAATAAAAATTTGCTTCACATGCACTTTTATTTTCTTCTTTTCCAATTTTTGAAATTTAAACTATATAAATAAAAATATAATAAACATATATTATATAGGGGATAGATCCATTGCACAATTTTTTTATACAACTTTTTACGTATGTTTTTCTGGGACCTACTCCGTAATGTATTTTAACAATCTGAACCGTCTATTTTCTAGACCCAAGGATTCAATCACATGGTTTCAAACTTGGGGGATTTTTAATGGACATGACTTTTTAGGAAAGATAAAAAAGATAGATGGTTCGGAGCTTTAAAATACATTACAAAGCGGACTTCACAATGTAAGTAAATAATTCTGTTAAAAAAAAAAATCGTGGCACGGATCCGTTCCATTTATATAAAGAGTGCATAAAGAATAATCGGAAGTGAAATCTCTATAAAACAAAAGATATTTTGGTTAAACTCAATAAAGAAATTAGGAACTGGCATACAATCAGGAGTCGGTTTTAGTTTTTAGTTTGTTCAATGGATTGCTTTAGATCAACGAGGCACACCTATGGTTTTAAACCCTTATAACTAAGTGACGAAAGTACCCTTGTGTTCAGAACGACTGAAAACCTACTTACATTTTTCGTTCGTTATATTTTATGAAATACAAATATTTGAGTGCACTAGTTTGTAACTTTGTTAAGTTAATTGGTATCCAAAAAAGTTCATCAAACTTCTTCATTTTTTAAGAGATTAAACTCTTATTTGACACATCGCGACCTGGTATGTTCATTATGACTCCAAATCGAGCTGTATTGGCAGATACTTGGAAGGTGACAAGGCCATAAAGTGTAGTGATGTGGAAAATGTGAATAAATTTAAACCTAAAAGTGCCTAAATATAAGAGTGCGCTGGTGAGCGGAAATGAACTCATTTCACACGTGACGTTAGAGCATAAGTAAAGTACAGTAGAGTGGATAAGGATTATACCCTCAGAGGTAGCCACCTATACTGAGATTTGCCAAGAATCCTCGTTGATACAAAAATTTAGCAGCTAAAACCTGAAGGGGTGAAAAACAACGGTGAGTGGGCCTGAAAATAAAGTTTTAATAAAAACCTTTGTCGTAGTTCCGATTTCAATTCTGCTTGCATCTCACTACCAAAAAAAAAAGTAGTCATTACCTACGAAGTTTTTCCGAGAGCCCAAAAAAACCATCGTAAAAAGAACATTTTGCGACCATAAAATATGGGCCATCGGTAATATGGCATGAAACAATTTTTTATTACCAATGCACATAATGTCCTCATAAAAAGTCTCAAGTTTCATGGGAAATGCACTTTTGTTTGGCGGGAAGAATTGGCGCCAATTGTATTAACGACGAGTAAAGTTCTTATTGGAAATAAAATGGTTATTTCCGAAGGTTTACTCATGTTGACGAAATTGATTTAGTATTTTTGAGGGAAAAAAATTCCTCTTGGTAATGTTTTTATATTTTTGAGGAAAAAAAGTCCTCTCGGTAATGCTTTTATATTTTCAAGGGTGATTAGTCGTTGTCGGAAGTAATCATATTTTTTTCGACAAAATTTTTTCTTTGTCAGAATAAATTTTTAAGGCATATGGTTTTGTTGGAATCAATTATCACATGTGTCGTTGGAATATTCTTGAAATAAGTTTGATGCTTATTTTAAATTCTACAATAAATAGATCATATAACTTAGATTACATATGAAAAAAAAAACACAAAACATTAGTGCAAATATTTTAAATTGAAGATCAAATTTGTTCGTTGTACTCTTATAGGGTTGAGGAGTGTAGTTGTAAAAAATCAACAAAATTGGAGTTAAAACAACCGTTAAATCGTGAGTTTTTGTTTATAACCGTCGAAAGATTTCATCTCGTTACCTAATATCTTAATGTCCCTTTTTTTGCGATTTTTTACATATACGATTTTGGAGCATATACAAACAAGTTTGACGGTTGGATCTTTGAAACTAGTTTTGCAGAATCTGTATCCCTTCAAAACGATAGATTCAACAAACACTTGGAGTTTATTTTATACTTCCATTAAATAGAAAATAATAATTTGTGGTATCGACTAGTGCAAATATTTTAAATTGAAGATCGAATTCATTCATTGTACTCTTATAGGGTTGAGGAGTGTAGTTGTAAAAAAATCAACAAAATTGGAGTTAAAATAGCCGTTAAATCGTGAGTTTTCATTTATAAATATTGAAAGATTTCGTCTCGTTACCTAATATTTGAATGTATGTTTTTTGCAATTTTTTATGTATGCGATCTTGGAGCATATACAAAAAAGTTTTATGGTTGGATCGCTGAAACTAGTTTTGTAGAATGTGTATCCCTTCAAAACGATAGATTCAACAAACTCTTGGAGTTTATTTTATAGTTCCATTAAGTTGAACATAATAATTTGTGGTATCCACTAGTGCAAATATTTTAAATTAAAGATCGAATTCGTTTATCATACTCTTATAGGGTCAAGGAGTGTAGTTGTAAAAAATCAGCAAAATTGGAGTTAAAATAACTGTTAAATCTTGAGTTTTCGTTTATAACCGTTGAAAGGTTTCGTCTCATTACCTAATATCCGAATGCCTATTTTTTTGTGATTTTTTACGTATGCAATCTTGGAGCATATACAAACAAGTTTAACGGATGGATCGTTGAAACTAGTTTTGTAGGATGTGTATTCCTTCAAAACGATAGATTCAACAAACACTTGGAGTTTATTTTATACTTCCATTAAGTAGAACATAATAATTTGTGGTATCCACTAGTGTAAATATTTTAAATTGAAGATCGAATTTGTTCATCGTACTCCTATAGAATGCAAATGTTTTAACAATTAGATTGTTGAAATTTATTTCATAGAATGTATATCCTGTTAAAACGATAGATTAAAATAGAATAATACATTTTGACAAAAAAAAAAAATATAATAGAATCATTCATAATTAAACCAAAATTTTGGCATGGCGCCCAAAAACTTAACTTTCCATTTCCAAAGAGAGCGCACAGCGCTGTTTAGCTCTCTCCCCTCCTCATCTCTCTCGCAATTTTGCCTTTCCTCTCCAGAAACAAAACCCTAACCTCTATCCTTCATTTCGTTCTCAAAATCTCAGAGTTGCATTCATCAAAATCTTCTCCTTTCTCTCTATCAGTGCCTTCATCCAAAAATTTCCACACGTCCTCCCCTCCTCTGCAACAACAAACCCCTGAAAATTCACTAATCTAAACTTAACTCCAGAATGGAGAACCATGGGTTCCTCTGCTACACACCACAGCCGCCGCACTACAAACCCGTCTTCGCCGTCCATCGGAAAACCCAAGAAGAAATTTTGATCGTCGGCCGACACCAGGACTGCAACATCGTCTTGGCTCTGCAAATTCCACCTCCAAATCCTTTCTGACCCTTTTTCCCGGAAGCTCTCTCACCGATTTATGATCAGGTAAGATATTGGGGTTTCTCTTTGTTTCGTCCTATCATTTTCCTCATTTTCTATGTCCAATTATGAAGCATCTTTTGATTTTTATTGATAAAGACCTTTTCTTTCTCCAATTATGCCTCTGTCAACTCTTTTTCTGACCTGCTCCACTTGGATTTTCCATTTCTTTAAACCCAGGTGCTGCTCAACAGGGATGTTGTTTCTATGTGGTGATCGCAGCTTCCATTTTCTCTACTTAACTAGTTCAGGGGCCATCATATGGTTAGTAAATTGAAGATGTTTCCCTCAATTTCATTAAATAACTTAAGCTTGAATAAATCTTGGTAACCCATATATTTGGAATATGTCCATTGTGATAAAAAAAATCAGTGCGATGATCCACTTTGCTTCTTAGGTATGCGCATGAGTATGTCTTGTTCTGATTGAGATGTTAAGGGAAAAGCTCCAGTGTAATAAAGAACAGTTTGTACGAAGGTCTATCCTGCTAACATCAGACATTCTGAATGCCTTTGGAATGAGATGCATGCTGAGTGCAAGGGATTGTGAAGTACCTTGGATCCTTAAAGACAAAGACTCAACTTCACATAATCCTAGAGTAAGTGAGCTTGTAATTTTTCCCCAATATTTCATGTGGAAACTCTGTTGAGAAAATTGTGTGATGTTTGGATTGCTATACTCGTAGATATGTGGAGAATGGCTCACTTGCCAACATTATCAAGCCAATCAAATTTGGACCTTTCCCAGAATCATTGGTAGCTGTGTACATTACTCAGGTTCCGTAATGTCCTTGCAGCTTGTTATTTGTATGTGTAGGCGCATGCAAGTTAGATACTTGGACTTGATATTCGTTATGATACAGGTTCTGTAGGGGTTAGTATATTTACATGAACAGGGCGTAATCCATCGGGATATCAAGGGTGCAAATATATTGACAACTAAAAAGGTAACTTACATGTGTATTTCTCATTTTTTTCTAGACCAGTTTTCATCTTTGGTTACCATCATGTTCTTGTAAAGTATTTGTTCCATCGGGATATCAAGGGTGGTGCGAGAAAAATTGAAGAATGTATTGGAGGTGTGTTTAATTTTTACTTCAACTTCTCACTTGCATTATTTATGGTATAGATCGGTGTTTATTATGCTCACACCTTGAGCAAAAATTATGCAAGGCTCTTCATTAGAGCTTATGTTTATTTTTTTGATTTTCATTGTTTGAGTTTCTTACCAATTGATTGTGCTTGATATAAGTAATTTTTTTTTTTTTTTTTTTTTTTTTTTG
>JADOBS010301613.1:0-12380 GCA_015708375.1 Cydonia oblonga
AATGTTGTTTCATGTTACTTAATTTAATTTAATGTTGTATAATGGCCTAGGAAGTTATAGGAAAAAAATAGAATTGAAAAAAAATATGAAACAAATTTTGTGAAATAGAAGTTATAGGAAAAAAATGGAATTTAAAAAAAAAATATGAAACAATGTAAAATTGAAGTTATATGAAAAAAATATGAACCAAATTTTGTAAAATATAAGTTATAGGAAAAAAATAGAATTAAAAAAAAAATTGAAACAAATTTTGTAAAATAGAAGTTATAGGAAGTTATAGAAAAAAAGAAAAAGAAAAATAAGGTTTGAATTCATATAAAAAAAATAAAAAATAAATAAAAAAACTTGAATACAACGGCTAGTGACTGGCTAGCCGTTGGAATTCAAATTTGAATTCAAATTAGAATTAGTGGCGGTTGTAACCGACACTATTCAAACTGTTATTATATTAACATTGCTATTAGTGTCGGTTATAACCAACACTAATAATATAGTATATATTATTTCTGTCGGTTATATTATTTCTGTCGATTATAACCGACAGAAATAACAAAACATTAAAAAAGAAATAGCCATCCCTGCCGGCCCTCCAGCCCTTTGGCCCTATGGGATTCTATGGAACCCTTCCAGATTCAAGAGCCCTCTGGCCTAGCCCTCGTTTGGAGACAATTTTCGAGCTATTTTCAGCCCTCTGGACCCTTCGGTTGAAGATGGCCTGATAATCCTGATCTTGAAGGTGTTGAAACTGAAGCATATCAGATATAGAAGATGCATGATCGTGCTTTAATGCAACTTATCATTGCAACTTTATCTATTACTGGCATGTCTTGTATAATTGGCTGTACCAATGCAAATGAAATGTGGATGAGTCTTCGAGATAGGTTTTCCACTGTCACAAAAGCTAGTATATTTCAACTGAAAACTAAGCTTCAAAATATTAAGAAAGGAACTAAATCAATTTCTCAGTATCTCCAAAGGGTAAAGGATACTTGTGATCATTTGGCTGCGGCTGGGGTATCATTTGATGATGATGATATTGTTATCATTGCTC
Source organism: Cydonia oblonga (assembly GCA_015708375.1). Lineage (NCBI taxonomy): Eukaryota > Viridiplantae > Streptophyta > Magnoliopsida > Rosales > Rosaceae > Cydonia > Cydonia oblonga. Next base: position 1,052 of record JADOBS010301613.1, read on the forward strand.
TCAAAGGATTACCTTCCGAGTACAATACCTTTAGAACAATATTTCGAGGGAGAGACAATGTTATTTCATTGAAAGACTTTAGAGCTCAGTTGCTTGCTGAGGAAACTGCTCTTGACATCTCTCAATTGTCCAGTTCTTTTATTCCTGCTAAGCTAGCTCAAGGTCATGACTCTAAAGGGAAAGGATTGTTACTTGTAGAAGATTCTTCTCCTACAAATGCCAAAAAGTCATCACCATATCAAACTGGAAACTCCTCTTATTCCAATACTGGTGGACACAACTATAGCTGTGGTGGTTTTAATAATTGAGGACAACACTATAGCTCTGGAGGCTATACTAATGGTGGCAATAACTTCAATACTGGAGGATTTAGAAGTTCTAATTTCAGAGGCAGATCTCGAGGTCGAAATCATTTTAGGACTCCATGATTTTCTGGTCCTCATTACAACAATGGTCCTGGTATTCTTGGTCCTGCAAGACCTCATGTTTCTACTTGCTCTGAGCATGGCAATGATGTTCCCATCTGTCAGATTTGTACCAAAAGAGATCACATTGCCTCTGATTGTTTTCAAAGGCACACTCCTACACCGGTTTCTTCCTCACCCATCCAGTGCCAAATCTGTTGGAAATTTGGGCACTCTGCACTGCAATGCTATCACAGGGTTAACTTCTGCAATGCTATCACATGGCTAACTTCTCTTATCAAGGTAGGTCACCATCACCAAGTCTCACTGCCATGAATGCCACTTATCAACCTTCTGCACCACAAGAACAGTTTTGGGTGGCTGACACTGGAGCTACATCACATATGACATCTGAACTTGCAAACCTCAATCTTGCCACTCCTTTCACAGGCACTGATACTATCACCACAGCTAGTGGTTCAGGTTTGGAAATATCTCGTACTGGTTCTTTAACTTTAAGAGCTCCTAAATATGCTTTTCAGTTGAAAGATATTTTACATGTTCCAAAATTGTCACAACACCTGTTGTCAGTATATCAGCTCTGTAAAGATAATCATTGCAGATTTATATGTGATGAGTTTTGCTTTTGGATACAGGACAAGATCACAGGGAGAATACTTCTTCAGGGGCTGTGTAGAGCTGGATTATATCTGATTCCTTTTCACATACCTCCATCCATACTTAAGCAAGCATATCAAGCATCTCACTTACCTAAACAACAACATTGTCTCATTGGTCATCAAGTCAACACATCTCTTTGGCACAACAGATTAGGTCACCCTTCAAATCTTGTTGCTGCAAGAATGTTGAACCAATCTCAGGTTCCATTTGCATTAGACCAATCTAGGCATGTGTGTATCTCTTGTTTAGAGGGCAAAATAACTAAATTGCCTTTCATTTTTCCTGCAAATAAAACAGTACAACCCTTAGAGGTCATCCATAGTGATGTTTGGGGGCCATCTCTTACATTGTCAATAGAAGGTTTCAGGTTTTATGTTACTTTTATTGAAGAATGTACCAGGTTTACCTAGATATTTCCATTAATGAATAAAAGTGAGGTGTTTCAAACTTTTGTGCAGTTTCATGCTTTCTTGTCTACTCAGTTTTCATGTGCAATTAAGTGGTGAATTTTCCAGTCATAAGTTGAAACAGTTTTTACTTGGCAAAGGTATAATACATCAAAAATCTTGTCCCTATACACCTGAACAAAATGGCCTTGCTAAGAGAAAGCATAGGCACATTGTTGAAACTGCTCTCACTCTTCTACATACCTCCAAATTACCTTTCCAATTTTGGTTTCATACCTGTGCTAATGCAGTTTATTTGATAAACAAAATGCCATGTACTACTTTGTCTGTGAGATCACCCTATTTTTGTTTGTTTGGTACATTTCCAGTCTTAACTCATTTGAAAACATTTGGCTGTAGTTGTTTTCCTTTATTGAGACCTTACAATACTACTAAACTTCAACCCAAAACTGCCCAATGTGTGTTTCTGGGTTATGCAGGACAATACAAGGGTTACATTTGCTTTCAACCAACTACAGGAAAGTTGTATGTGTCCAAGCATGTCATGTTTGATGAATATAATTTTCCTTACACCACTTTAGTGTCTAAAACTCCTTCTTTGGAGTGTATGTCAAAATGTACTTCTTCTCCACTCATTCCACTTCTCACAAAACACAACACAGTGATTTCCAATCCACCATCATCACTATCACACTCCATTCATTCATCATCATCATCTACATCATCTACATCCTTACCCCTTCGAGCTTCAGAGTCATTCACTGAACCAACTAGTGCTTCAGAGTCTTTGCATATACCTTCTTCAGCTCCAGAGTTGTTCACCATTATACCTGTACCTAATACCTTATCCCAAGCTTCAAACTTATTATCTCCAGACTCTATCACAGCTACACAGTCCCAAATCCCTAATGATCCTGATTTTCAATCTGAAAATCTTACTGTTGTGCTTCCAGCTTCTTCAGTCAATCTTCATCCCATGCAAACTCAGTCTAAAAGTGGGATTATTAAAAGGAAAGCATATTCGGCTATTGTTACTTCATCTGAGCATTCTATTATTGAGATACTACTTATAAAGCTGCTAGTAAAATCCCAGCATGGCAAGCAGCTATGCAAGATGAGATAAATGCTTTACATCTGCAACGGACCTGGGATCTTGTTCCCCTTCCAAGTGACAAAAATCTGGTTGGTTACAAGTAGGTTTATCTACTTAAAAAGAATCTTGATGGATCCATTTCCAGGTACAAGGCACGGTTAGTTGCCAAGGGTTATAGCCAAGAGGAGGGGATTGACTATAGTGAGACCTTCAGTCCAGTGGTCAAACCAACTACAGTCCGATTAATTCTAGCTCTTACTGCTCAATTTCATTGGGATTTGAGACAATTAGATGTAAAAAAATGCGTTTTTGCATGGTGACTTACATGAAGAGGTGTATATGGCTCAACCTCCGGGGTTTTTCAGTAATGATCATCCATCTCACTATGTTTGCAAGCTCAAAAAATCGTTATATGGTTTAAAACAGGCTCCTCAAGCCTGGAATGAGAAATTCACCAGTTTTCTTCCAAGTTTGGGGTTTCCAACCTTCTTTTGCCGATCCCTCTCTCTTTGTGAAACATACTGAGCTTAGTATTGTAGTTTTGCTACTATATGTTGATGATATCATTATCACTGGTAGTAGTTCCAATGACATTTCCGCAGTGATCTTGGCTCTTACTCAACAATTTGATATGAAGGACTTGGGACAACTTAGTTATTTTCTTGGTTTAAAAATCCAGTATCAGTCTGATGGTTTATTTGTTTCCCAATCCAAATATATCAAGGATCTGTTGGAGAAGGCGGATATGCAAAATGCCAAAGCCTGTGCTACTCTTTGTCTTCCTTCTCACAGGCTTTTCAAGGAAGAAGGGCAGCCCTATCACAATCCTGAACAATATCGTAGTGTTGTTGGTGCACTGCAATATCCGACATTTACCAGGCCCGACATTGCATTTGCAGTAAATCAATGTTGTCAATTCATGCATCATCCCATGGATTCTCATGTAGTTGCAGTCAAACGGATTCTTCGGTATCTCAGTGGTACGATGACCTATGGTATTCATTTTAAACCTGGAAAATTGTCCTTACAAGCATATAGTGATGCTGATTGGGCTGGCGAGCCAAATGACCGTCGTTCGACTTCTGGTTATATTGTCTATCTTGGTACAAGTCCAATTTCTTAGGCATCTAGGAAACAACACACTTTTTCTTGGTCGTCTACTGAGGCAGAATACAGAGCTTTAGCTATAACTGCTGCTGAAATTGTGTAAGGCCATAACTGGCGTCCGAGAAGAGAGACCATGCAGCGGTTTTAATCGTGTAAGGCCATAACTGCTCCATCCATCGTGTTTGCAGTTATCCCACGTTAAGAAGAGATTTTAGCAAACTCATTCTCTTAATTCTGTGTGGTAGTTACTTCCCTTTTAAGTGTTTATCATGATTAAAACACAAATTACAAGTTCATAAATAATATAAGTCCATTAAATCTTCATAACACATACAATAATATGGTTTTGTTACAGCTCACACCACTCAGAAAACCTTAGGTGCATAAGCCTTTTAATTTTCTCGTTGTGTGACTGGTGCTTTAGTTCCAAATGCATGCCTCTTCTTTTTTGAACTGCAAGGACAAGTAGCTAGAAGATATTATGCTACATATGTGATACTATTTTTTGGAAAAAGAGAAGGAATTACCCTTTAGAACTTTGGGTCAATGTGACATGCTGCGTACATTCCACTGCCGAGGACTCATTGTTTCACTGGACTGAGGTTACTGCTGTGTTTCTTGGCACCGCTTTTTACTTTAGCGGGTCTTTGATCAGTCTTATTTCGAGTGTCGAGGATTCTTGCCAACTAATGTAGGTGACAGGAAGGATGGCAGTCCACAAGCTTCTGATGGGTGTGCAAAACTTTTGTTATTACTTTGTTATGGAATGATTCTTAGGCTCGGTAATGTTTTTAAGAAATCTTCTTTCGTTAATTGGACCTCGATCCTTTACTGTCTTGATTTTACTTGAATTTTACCATTGAACTCTTTTATTATGAATTTTAATTTTGAGTTTTAGCAGGAGTCGCCTACTAGAAAATGGAAAACGTAAGTGCACTTCTTCTCCCCAGCCGATAAAAGTACCTTACCTACAGGATTGAAGTGAACAGCATTGCAATAACAAATGCTTAACTTAACCCAAAATTTGATCAACCACTCCATTAACATAATCCAGAAATTATTCAATTTGATCAGAACTAATTGGCATCCCAGAAAACTCACAAATCCAGCCTCCCTTCACAGAGAGGAAGAACGCAAAACACCCAACCCAAAACCCCATCAACTTCTGCAAACCCTCCAAATTTACAAACCTTTGTAAGGAAAATCAAATCCCAAAAAAATCAAAAGGGTCCACGAATCCACCAAAATCAAAATGGTTCAAACAAAATTGATAAGGAGTTTCAAATTCACACACAAAGTTCCATAATTTTAGCAGTAGAATAAAAATGCAGAAAATATTCCAATCACAAATTCAAGTGTTTTTGCATCATGGGTACCAATCGAAATCAAGATGAACATCTCAAACCGATCGAAATCAAATTTTACATCCAAATTTTACAGCCAGGATCAGAAGCCGAAGTTGAGCGTCAATGGACGCCAACTTCTCTAGATTCCTGTTAGCCATTGCTCCCCACTAAGCCTCACTCTGCGGACAACTAACCCACCACAAAACAAAACACAAAAATTCAGAACTTGACAAAATACAAAATTAAAACCCAAAAAAAGGAATTTGAACGAATGAGACAAAATACAAAATAAAACCCCATATAAGAATGATCGAGTATTTTGTTGTGGATAATAATAATATGGGGTACCTGATTCTGGGGAAGTTTGGTGAGTTTAGTACACGAGGCGGAGAAGAAAGCAGAGAAGGACGCACGCGAAGAAGAAGAACGTAGCGAGATGTTTGAGGGCTTTCAGGAGAGCGCCGCCGTGAGAGCATCTCATCAAGCAACCTTCCATGGCAACGTTCTAGAGACCGTGGCATTAACCAAGGATGAGGAAGGTGGCGGGAGGAAGCTGGGATTAGGTTCGAATGGATTTGCTAGAACTGGATTCGAAGAGAGGGAGTCTATGGGAGAGGGAGGCTACAGGAGAGAGATGAACGGTAGAGAGTGGAATTAATGAAAAAGATGAGGGGGATTGTTATCCAAAAAATTTATAATTTTGTGTCCCTTGGGCTGGAACAAGTTGTTCCAGGGGAAGGTCGAACAAAAAAATGGCTAAAACTCGTTCCGCGGGACAACGCGTCCCATTTAATTTGGCGCACTAAACGTGAGACGGAACGCCTCATCCCACTGCGTTTCGTCTCGTTCCACGTACCAAACGCTACCTTAGTGACATGTAATGAATATGTAAAAGTAGTTGCTGTAGAGGATTGTGTATGTGTCTTATATGAAGAATTAGCTGCTGTCAATAAGGCTGAATAAGGAAACTCTTGTTCATTAAAGATCACATGTCTAGAAATGTAGAACCTTTGACTTAAAACCTCATAACAGATATACCCTTTTATATTTGGAAGCATACCCAAGAAAAACACATTTGGTTGTTTTTGGTTGCATCTTCTATACCTGTGTCACCAATTTTATCATCTCATAGTCATGTTGCTACACCATTACAACATCATGTTTCCATTCCAACTCCATCAGTACCCTCACAAACAGTAACCCCAAATTTTGTATCTCAGTCCATTACTACAGCTGCAAATTCCTATCCTAAGATCCATGTGGAACTTGATTTTAGTCTTGATGGTCTTCAAGTTATGTTGACAATACCTCCACTAAATTTACATCCTATGCAAACAAGGAGTAAAGGTGGAATTGTTAAAAAGAAGGCACTCTTGACAACATTTGATGAATCTACAAATGTTGATCTTTCTTTGGTGGAACCTGCAACTTACAAGTCCGCACTCAAGGTTCCAGTTTGGTAAAATGCTATGAAAGAGGAACTGGATGCATTGTATAAACAAAGGACATGGAGTTTGGTTTCTTTACCACCGCAAAAGAACTTAGTGGGCTGCAAATGGGTATTCAAGATCAAAAAGCACTATGATGGATCTACAACTCGGCATAAAGCTCGGATGGTAGCAAAAGGGTTTAGCCAAGAACCTGGTTTAGACTATGGAGAAACCTTCAATCATGTGGTGAAGCCAACTACTGTCAGGTTAATTTTGGCATTGGCAGCTCAATTTGATTGGCCACTTAGACAACTTGATGTCAAAAACATCTTTTTGCATGGAATTCTTCAAGAAGAGGTATATATGGCTCAACCTCCAGGGTAATCATCCTGAGCTAGTTTGTAAGTTACACAAGTCTCTCTATGGGTTGAAACAAGCCCCTCGAGCTTGGAATGAAAGGTTCACTGCATTTCTACTTTCTCTGGGGTTCCAAAATACCTATTCTGATTCTTCTCTCTTTTTCAAGCAAGCTGGTGAATCTGTTGTGATTTTATTGTTGTATGTTGATGATGTAATCATCACAAGGAGCAGTTCTGCAACAATTACACAGGTCATTCACTCTCTAACAACTGAGTTTGATATCAAGGATTTGGGGCCTCTACATTTTTTTTCTTGGGATTTAAATTACTAGACATACAAATGGTCTGTTCTTATCTTAGATTAAATACATACAGGATCTACTGCATAAAACAGAAATGATTGACTCTAAAGCTTGTGATACTCCATGTTTTCCTTTTAATCGACTTTTGAAGGATGATGGTCAACCTTATAACAATCCAACCATGTATAGGAGTATAGTAGGGGCTCTTTAGTATCTTACATTCACTAGGCCCGATATTGCCTTTTATGTTCATCAGGTGTGCCAGTTTATGCAAGAACCAATGAATTCTCATTTTACAGCTGTGAAGAGGATCTTAAGATGCTTAAAAGGGACTATGCATCTGGGGTTAACATATTCCAAGGGTGATTTGAATCTAAAAGCTTTTAGTGATGTTGACTAGGCTGGAGATCCTAATGATAAGAGGTCTACAACCGGTTTAGTTGTCTTCTTAGGTACCAATCCTATTTATTGGTCATCTAAGAAACAACAAACTGTTTCTCGATCATCTACTGAAGCTGAATATCGGGCAACGTCTTTAACAGCTGCTGAATTAGACCGGAGACAATAAATTCTGGCAATTTTGCAGGTTTCCATTAGTTTTTCCCCTGTGATGTTTTGTGATAATCTTTCAGCAATTGTCTTATCCTTCAATCCAGTTCAACATTAGCGAAATAAGCGTATTGAGATAGATGTTCACTTTGTTCGATAGAGGGTTGCCAAGAAGAAATTACTTGTTCAGTTTGTTTCTTCTCAAGAACGGTTTGGTGATATTCTTACAAAAGGATTGAGTGTTCCATTGTTTAAGGTTCATTGTAATAATCAAATGCTTGGCAGCTTCAAGCATGAGATTGAGGGGGGATGTTAGAAGTATACGCTTGTAAGGCTAAGATGATGCCACATGTAAACAAATTAGCTTGCCTGTTATATTTGTTAGAATAGTTGGTTAACTATGACTATAAATACTCTATCTTGTAATAGCTTCCTTATTAAGCAAGAAATTAATTCAATCATATTCTCCCTCCTATTTCTCTATCTACAATTTTCTTTCTCTCTCTACATTCATAGAAACTGAGATACTTGGTTAACATAACATTTTGTATGTAATCGTGCAGTCTAATCTTGTTGTCTCTTGAGCTTTTGATCTCAAGACGTCAAGCAATCACCTTATGTAAATTTATCATTCATACGCATGCAGGTGATGCACTTGTCATGATTGACTATGGGAATCATATTTGTTTAAAAGTTTTTCAAATTAAACTCTAAAACCATTTTGGGCCCTTTTGATATTTAGTCTTGAGGCAAATTTTTTGGAATGAATGAGGATCCTTTCCGGATTCTCTTTGTGAGGATCTCAAGAATTCTCAAATCATGTCCGTTTATCGTATATCGTGCGGTCAGAAATCATTGTAAATTTTTTTATTTAAAATTTAATATAAATAGGATCTAACGAAAACTGGTCACAAGATGTACGATGAACGAACATGATTGGAGGATCCCCTCACAAAATACGTGCGTTCTCCCCCTTTTCTCTCTCTAAAAAGTCTTATTTATACTACTCTAATTAAAATCCTTCTAGTAAAAGGTCTTAGAATAAAACTAGGAAACCTAATAAAATAATAAAATAGAAAATAAAAGGTTTCCTATTTGAACTAAAATTCGGACTTCTCAGAAAATCATACTTTTGACTGACCAAATCAACTCTGATTTAGTCCTAAAAGATCTCTTTTGAAAGCTGAAGATGCCCCCTAAAAATCCTCAAAAGGAATCTTCCTCAAAATATGCCATCTTGACCTTCAAAATACCTAAAACGTCCAGAAACGTCAATATGGGAAAGTTGTGCGCTGGGTCTTTATTTCTTCGCCATGGTCAAACAACTTGGTAGAAAAATCTGGAAGTTTGATACAACCATCTTGAAAGACTCACGAACATCCTCCAATTAGAATCACTCCAAAATTCATCTGTTTGATCATTTTTTGCTCCAGAGGAAGTCGAATGTCCTACATTAAAAATATATAACAAAGTATCAAAATTCTACCAAAATAACCAATAAATTAAGACTAAGATTAGAGTAAAATATATAGTATAATATAGACTCATCATTAGGCATGTCATCCTTTATTTATTTGCAAATTGCATTAATTGTTTAAGACTTCATCTTAGTTTAAGTGTATACATTGCTTACCCATCTAGTAAAAGATAAGTATATGCATACACCCAAAATATATAGGTCCCAAGCCAAAAAGCAAAGAAAACAAGACCAAAAAAGAAAACAAAAAGGTGAGCCGTTAGCATCGCGACCGATAAAATAAACCAATATCAAGGAATGTTGCCATCTTTTTATATATAAATATTATTATTAAGGGGTAGAGAGGGTTCGAAATTATCATAATAATTTAAAAGACGGGTAGTTTTGAACACGAAACACATAGGTGAAAACACTCACTAAAATAATGAACCACATACAATATTGTCATCTTCTTCCATAGGCATATTCTTTATGTATGCATAGACGAAGCCACCGTCGGCTAACTGGAGGCGGACGCCCCCACTGACATTGGTTCTTAAACAAAAAAGAGTGCATGTAGTATCAACTTTCAAACTAAAACCTCACTTAATAACCACTCTATTGAAATAGAACTTACATTTTGCCAAAACACCCCCACCCATAATTTTATACCACATACAATAGAAAAGAAGCATAATGGACCTGATTGTAGGCATTGGCTACAATACCTACATGTATTTAATACAATAACCATTTGACGATTAGTATAATTCATGTAATTAAATGTATTTAATAGAATCACTATCTGACCGTCAAGGTAGATGATTTGTATTAAATATGTGTAAGTATATTGTAATTTTATTATAATTCGGAGTTTTTCTTTCAAATTGATTTATGTTATCATTTTTGTTTATTTGCTCTGTTTGTTGTGTTTCTTCTTCTTGTTTGTGCATATTATTTACTGGATTTTAAAATGATTTTGATTTATGAATGTTGGTTGTTTTTGATAAATAAGAGTGATTTCCACAAACATAAAACATTATGACTTAACATATAAGTGGTTCATTTGTATATTTGGTTGAACATTTTAATTTTCTTTGTTGTTTTAGAATGCCCCTATTCAAAAAAGTATCTAACTCCAACCCTGCATGTATGTATGGAACTTAGCTTTAAACCAAGTTTAACAATCAATTAATGTTTTTTTTTTAAATTCAATGACGATAGATATTCAAAGTTTAGACTTCTGTAGCACAAGTGAAACATTACTAAATCAAAAGTTAGTTGGCGAACGAGGAAAATTTGAATTTAAAACATCTTTTAACAATATTCTTTTAGTTTTCTAAAATCTCCATTAACACGATGAAGGGCCCTACTGAGCATCTTTTTGTGGTGGGGATGATGGCCTCTAACATTGATTTGAAACCAACTTGAATGAAATGAATCATAGACTTGCAAATAAAAATGATTTATAGTGCGTTTACTAACCCGTAAGCAGAATGAAAATAAGGAATCCGATTTCGAGTGCGGATTATACCTGTATTTACTAAAATTGGGAGGAATCAAAAGTGTGTAGGGCCCACACAAAAAATGGAATCCAATTCCTGAAATTGGAGGATTTGGATTCCGGATTGCCCAAGCAATCGGAATGATAATTTTTTTTCCCTTTATGTCCTCACTTACTTTCATTATTTCCAAGATTATCCTTTTAACCCTACACTTATTGGTAAAAATCATTTCTTCTACTTATTGACAAAATAAACTAAAAGGCAAAGCCTCCAGAGCATCAGCGCAACTAGATTAATTCAAACATATGAGAAGAGAGGGAAGAAAAGTATAATTAACAAAATTAGATTCACAGAAGAGAACACAGTGGGCAAAGTGGACGTCTTCAATTCAAACCAGACCTTGAATCATTAATTTACAACTTTTGAACACCCAGCTCTCTTCGCATGCACTACAAGTCTAGACCCATCAGGAGGGACACATCCTCTGCCGTCATCACAAACCGAGCAATGGAAGCAGAAACTCCATACATATGCCGAAGAGAAGAAACTACAACTTAAGCGAGAAAATTTAGATATTAAAGTCAATACTTAAATTTATAAATAAATAAACAAAATCATTTTAGTGTGTCTATGAAATAAAAAAGCAATTTAATTTTTTCTTACTATTATATACTATATCAAATTTTATTA
>JADOBS010301614.1:0-12380 GCA_015708375.1 Cydonia oblonga
TTTTTTTTTTTTTTACTTCAATAGAAAAAAGACCCCACCCCCACGTGCTTTTTCAATTTCCCCAAATCTCCCCAAAATTCAAATTTCCCTTTCTCTCTCCTCTCCAACGGCTACCCCTCATTTCTCTCTCTTCCCTGTCTCTCTTCCCCCTTCTCTATCGCTCTTCTGTCCATCCAAACCCTACTCTCTCAGTCCCACCCTCTCTCTTTGAAACCCTCGCTTTCTCTCTCTACATTTCTCGATGAAGCACTTCATGCAGCCGAGAAACACGATACTGAGGGAGACGACGGAGCCTCCCTCGTCGCCAAACCCTAGCTCCGTCAAGCCCAGGCCACCTCGGAAGCCCAAGGCCTCGAAGGAGAACACTCCACCGTCCGATCTGAGCTCCATGATCTCCGATTCAAAACCTTCGCCGGCCGCGAAGTTGAAGAGCCCATTGCCGCCTCGGCCACCGTTGTCGAACCCTCTCAAGCGGAAGCTCAGCGTTGACTCTCAGACTGAAAACTCTGCCGCTGGAACCTCCGATTCTGGTGTCCAGGTACTTTTATCTTTCTTTCTTTAAATTTAAATTGATAAATTGCGAAAATTTGTTTGATTGCCTAGAAATCTTGTGGGATTTGTTGAATTATCTTTTACCCTTTGAGTTGATATCGTTTGGATTTCTCCATTTTTGTATCGCTTACACTTCGATTGCTGTCTGTGGCACGTTGTTCTTGAATCATTTCTGCTTGGGCTCTGTAAAATCTTGCATTTTTTGTTGAAATCTATCTTAATTTGACTTGATATCATCGTTCCCTCCTATTTTAAAATGTTTACACCTCAACCACTACCTTTGTCTGTAGAAATTATTGTTTGGCTGCTGTGAAATATAAAGGGTCAAGCAAACAATCAGGCATTAAGACTCAGAAGAATTAAAGATAATTTGCGTTTTCACCTCAACTAGGGAGCGATTCTTATATACTGACATTGAATTCTTATTGTTAAGCTTCACCACTTTTCAACATTTTTTTGTTCTTTTTCTGTATATTTAAATTCATAAGATTGGTGAAATCTTTGTTGAAATTTTTATTTTTGTTTTTATTTTTATTTTGAGTGGATATCATTCTTTCTCGAATTTCAGTATCGTTGCAGTTTGATTGCTGACTGCAGTTCATGATTATTGACCCACTTTTGTTTTCTTTGGCTGCTGAGAAAAATCAAAATATAATGAGTTAAGAATGAGAGTGAATTAAAGAAAATGTCTGTTTTCCAATAAGGAGTGCTTCTTATATGCTAACCTTAGTCTCTAATTATTCTTTGGTTCACCATATGGCTGTTATATTGCTTATTCTATTTTAAAAAGGGCTCACTGAAAGAAAACAAAACGAAAAAGATATCTGCTAAAGGATTTGAAATAATCTTCTTTATTACTCTTCTTTTCTTAATATGTATAGGTAGTAGTGAGAATGCGACCACCACGAAAGGACAAGGATGAAGGAGATATGATGGTGCAGAAATTATCTAGTGACTCTTTGTCGATAAATGGCCAGACCTTCACGTTTGACTCGGTTTGCGACACAGACGCATCACAGGCATGAACTCTAACAAAAAAGTACTCTTCAATAGCTGATTTAGAGTAAATTCTTACCTTTTGTTGTACTTGTCATTGCAGCTAGATATTTTCCAGCTTGTAGGAGCACCTCTAGTTGAGAATTGTATGGCAGGTTTTAACAGTTCTGTATTTGCATACGGACAGGTCTGTTTCCATTCAGTCGTTTGCTTCGTTCTGTGTCTGCGCTACGTTAGGATGCTGATGCTATTTCTGTTATATATGTTTGGTTATTGAATTTATCAGACAGGAAGTGGAAAGACATATACCATGTGGGGTCCAGCCAATGCATTGATGGATGAGAATCTATCAAGTGATCAACAAGGGTTAACCCCCCGTGTTTTTGAGCGTCTTTTTGCTCGCTTAAATGAGGTGAGCTTTAATTTTGTTCATTAGTAAATTAAGATAACACCCTTTAAAGTTATATTGTATTAAAGTTTTCCCACAATTTTTGGGAATTTGTCTTTACAGGAGCAAATCAAGCATGCTGACAAAGAACTCAAGTATCAGTGCCACTGTTCTTTTCTTGAGGTAGAAGCATTACGTAATTATTCATTTTGGTTGACTGATTATTGAATTTATTGCCTCTTAACTTATTTCACTTAATTTATCGGCTCGCTTGCAGATTTACAATGAACAAATCACAGATCTTTTGGATCCAAATCAAAAAAGCCTTCAGGTAAACGGAATATTGTCTTTTTTAATCATCAACCTTCTCTACGGTATGTGGGCAGGTGTTCATAGGTCTTCTACATTATTTTTCCAGATAAGAGAAGATGTTAAATCAGGTGTTTATGTCGAAAATCTCACCGAGGAGTGTGTACGTACAATCAAAGATGTGACTCAGCTTTTGATAAAGGTTTGCTTTATTATTTCACCTGTACAATATTCATAGTCTAAGTGCATATAATAATACTAAGGAGAAACATTGTCAGATTACTTTTGAGCAATCTTAACCGTTTCTGGAATACATATAGTTCTCTCTCAGGAACCTTTGTCTTTCAAGATGTGGAAATTTAGGTTTGTTTGTATTTTCAATCATACATCCTGATTATTTTTGCGATCTAATAGCTCGCATTTAGGGTGGATTCTTAAGCAAGTAAAAAATATAGAGTAGATTAAAATAAGGAGACTTGGAAGTGGTTGCGTTGTGAAAGAAAGTTCTCAGGATGCAGATTACAACAAGGGAGAAGAAATATATGAATTAGAAGAGTCTCATGATTATTGATTTCGTTTCCGACACTTCAGATATTTATTCCCAGTGGCAATGCTTTATACATAATCAGATAATCTGTGTAGAAAATGGCATTGTTGATGAATGATTGGAGCTTGGATAATTTTTTTCTTTCTTTCAGGAATTCTATTATTAACATATGCTTTTTACAGGGCTTGTCAAACAGGAGAACAGGTTCAACTAGTATCAATGCTGAGAGTTCCCGCTCACATACTGTATTTACATGTGTTGTTGAATCTCAATGCAAGGTAATAATAACTGATTTTAGGACCTATGAACAGAATACTTTCCCAATGAACTTGTTCATCATAATTTTACTTTTGTGCAAGATTGAGATTTATATCTATTCTCATTTTGTTTCTCACTTATATCATCGAGTGAATAAAATGAACTTTCACTTTTGTAGAACGTGACAAATGGTATAAGCTTTAAAACCAGTAGAATAAATCTTGTTGATCTAGCTGGATCAGAACGTCAGAAGTTAACAGGGGCGGCAGGAGAGCGCTTGAAGGAAGCAGGGAATATCAATCGATCACTCTCACAGCTTGGGTATGGTTTATCTATCTTCTTTCATAGTTCCATTATAGGTGCATTTCAAGCTTTCTAAAAGTCCTATTTAGTATAGCTGTTATTTATTTGTTTGGTTGAAGCACAGAGGTTAATTACAGATTACAGTGATTTGTAATACCGTGGTATCAGTTTACTATACCTAAATGGGTCAAGAATACTTGCAAGTTTGAATTCTGTATCCAACACTTAATCCAAATTTTGAGCTTACACACTTGAAACAAAGCTGTGCTGAGCCTAGCTTTACCTGGCTAGAGTGCTGCATCATAAATTTACACAATCTTGATAGAGTGATTTGTAATACAATGGTATCAGTTTAACTAAATGGCTAAGAATAATATCATGTTTTAATTCTTTATCCAAAGCTTAATACTGAACTGAGAGTGTCATTGAAATTTTCTCTCCTCAGATTCAGAGTTTTGTTATTTTCGAGATTTTGTTCTTTTCTTTTATACTTTTGTGCTGATTGCAGCTTATTATTTGATGCAGGAACCTGATAAACATTCTTGCTGAAATTTCTCAAACGGGAAAGCAAAGGCATATTCCCTATAGAGATTCCAGGCTTACATTCTTATTACAGGAATCTCTGGGTGGAAATGCAAAATTAGCAATGGTCTGTGCTATTTCTCCAACACAAAGGTAGTACTGCAACCCCTTTCTTCCTTGAAAGTAGCATTTAGCATTTTTTTTAATATGTCTTTGTGAATTGGAAGTCACTGATCTAATCTTGCAGCTGTAAGAGTGAGACTTTCAGTACATTGAGATTTGCACAGCGGGCTAAGGCTATCAAGAACAAGGCAGTTGTTAATGAAGTAATGCAGGAAGACGTGAATCAGTTGCGTGAGGTGATACGACAACTAAGGGTATGTTCTCTATCACTGTAGTTTGGTATATTGCGATTCATCCATTTACAAATTAAACATGTGAATCATCCCTATGAGCTTGGTAATTTGACAGGATGAACTACGGCGGATTAAGGCACACGGAAACAACCCAGCTGCTTCAAATGGGGGTCACAGTGCAGCATGGTTTCGTCAAAGTTTGAATATGCTAAAGGCTAGCCTTAAACCTACGATGACATTACCCCATGTTGATGATGACAGTGATGAGGAGATGGAAATTGATGAGGAAGCTGTTGAGAGGCTTTGTGCTGAAGTAAGTAACCAGACAGTTGTCAGTGAAGCTAACAACAGAGCTGATGTGAACAGTGTAGAAACAATGAAATCACATTCACAACTTGCGGCTGTTGAAATTGGAAGCTCCGAAGGTCCTCAAAACCATGCATCTGGAAGTGGTTGTATCAAAGAACAAGGTGTTGACACAGATGTTAATATGGAAGAAGGAATCTCTGAACAAGAAGGGGACATGATTGTTGAATGTGGTACCAGCACCCCAGTTATTCCCAGTGCTAGTGCATCGGATATTCACAATCTTATAGGAGATACCTCCATGCAGCCTGTTCAGGGGGAAAATATTCTATGGTCCTCCATTAGTGATTTTCTAATTGAAGAATCAGCCTGCAAAAGTGCGGAGAAAGGTTCCTCATGTGCAGCCTCTGATCCTCCTGGAGGCATGCCTGGCAGCCTTTCAGTTGCAGATGAATGCATTGGTTCTTCAAATGGCTTAGTTAACTGTGATTCTCCATGCCTGAGCATAGTTCCATGCGATGCACCCCAAGTTCTAAAGTCTCCTACCCCCAGTGTTTCACCCAGGGTCAACGCCAGCAGGAAAAGTTTGAGGACCTCCTCAATGTTGACTGCTTCTCAGAAGGATCTTACTGGTGGGAGTACGTTAAGCCCGGATGGCATGCACATATCTTTGGCAAAACCTGCAATAAAGAGCTCAGCAAATGATCTATCTGCTCAAACATGTAATAACTTTTCGGCACCCGCTGAACAGTTGGCAGCAAGCATTCGGCATGGCCTTGAAATTATTGGTAGTCACCGCCAAAGTTCAGCTTTAAGGAAGTCGTCATTTAGGTTTTCATTGAAACCTTCAGAGTCTAGGGTGATTGTGCCAGTTTCTAAAGCTGATGTGGGAGTACAAACTAGTCAAGAAATAGTAAAAGAAGATTCAGTGGAGTTTATGTGTAATAATTGCAAGAACAGGATGCAGCTAGAAGTCGAGGCCAATGAAATTATGCAATTGGTACCTGTTGATGGATCAGAGTCTGCTGACAAATCCAAGATACAAGTTCCCAAAGTAAGCTCAAGAGAGAAAAGCGGGATTTTCAGTTATTTTTTCCGAATTTTTTACATTCATTAGCAACAGTTACTTGACATTTTCCGCATTACTGAACAGGCTGTGGAGAAGGTTTTAGCTGGAGCTATTAGGAGAGAAATGGCATTAGAAGACATATGTGCCAAGAAAACTTCTGAAATTATGCAGCTAAACCGATTGGTAGGTTTCTCCAAATTGTCTGACAGCCATCCACAACAATTATTTTCCTCTATTGTTTGCTTGACGTTTTTTAGCTGTACTTTACAGGTTCAGCAGTACAAGCATGAGAGAGAATGCAATGGCATTATAGCCCAGACAAGGGAGGATAAGATTCTACGCCTTGAGAGCCTCATGGATGGTGTTTTACCGACTGAGGAGTTCATGGAGGAAGAGCTAGTATCTCTCACACACGAGTATAAGGTATAAACTGTCTATGAAGGCTCCATTTATGTGTTTCTCTCTTTTTTTGCCAGATCTTCTTGTTGTCTTTATGCTTATAGATTATCCATCACATACAGCTTTTGAAGGAGAAATACAAGAATCACCCAGAACTTTTAAGGACAAATATTGAATTGAAAAGGGTTCAAGATGAGCTGGAAAATTTACGAAACTTTTGTGATATGGGTGAAAGGGAAGTGTTGTTAGAAGAGATTCAAGATTTAAGAAGCCAGCTACAGTATTATGTAGACTGTTCATCCACATCAGCCCGGACACGAAACTCTATGATGAAGTTGACCCATTCACGTGACCCAAATGTGGCCCCTCTCGGTACAATTTCGGAGTCAAATGAGGAAATCTCTGAACAGAAACTTGAACAAGAGAGACAACAGTGGAATGAGGTAGAAAGTAAGTGGATATCTCTTGCTGAGGAATTAAGAATGGAACTTGAGGCTAGCAGATCACTGGCCGAAAAGACAATGCAAGAATTAGAAACCGAAAAGAAATGTGCAGACGAGCTCAAGGAAGCAATGCAACTGGCTATGGAGGGGCAATCACGGATGTTGGAACAGTATGCGGATTTGGAAGAGAAACATATGCAACTGCTTGCGAGGCATAGAATGATACGGGATGGAGTGGAGGATGTGAAGAAAGCAGCTGCTAAGGCAGGAGTCAGGGGTGCCGAGTCCAAATTCATAAATGCTATCGCTGCAGAAATTTCAGCATTGAGAGTAGAAAGAGAAAGAGAGAGGCGATACTTGAGGGACGAAAATAAGGGGCTTCAGGCACAATTGCGGGATACTGCTGAAGCTGTGCAGGCTGCAGGCGAGTTACTCGTGCGACTCAAAGAAGCAGATGAGGCTGTTGCAACCGCTCAGGTGTGTTAAAAGTTGTTTGTGTTTTGATGCTTTTCCGTTTTCCTCGGTTGAGATCCTTGCTTTCAGGAGTCTAATGACTTTCCTTTTCCATCCTAATTGGATAAATTGTTTCTATTTTCGTCCGTATTTTTTCTTTGCTATTAAGTTCTGAATTTGATCTCAAACCATTTTCCTTGTAAGTTTCATTACACAAGGTGATGCAAAGGAACACAAATGCTGTTCTTTTTTTGTCTCTTTTGTAACTACCTGCCTAACAACTTCCCCTCCCACCTTCAGAACGAGTTGCAAAGACCTGTAGAAAACCATCATTTATGAGCTTAACTAATATTATGGCTTTGTGATCGGCAACCAACCTCTTCCCCTCCCTCCTTCAGAACGAGTTGCAAAGACCTGTAGGTTAATCGTAGTAACTTCCAGTCCAATTAGCCAGAACCCTAATTATGACACTTGAAATTGTATTGAATTCTTTCTCTGAGATCAATACATGCAACCATGTTGAACTGAGATACTGCATTTTGATGGAGAGTTTTATGTTTTGAATCATTTCAGATACGCTCTCTTTATCTTTTTTCGTTTTCATAGAATTCATTCATGTTATCTAGTAAACTCTTGACACTATTAGATTGCTCTCTCCTTCCTCCATTTATACGGCCTTTTTCTTGTATTTGATATCTTATTAAACTTCCAATAACCTGCAGAAGCAAGCAATGGAGGCCAAGCAAGAAGCAGACAAGGCTTACATGAAGATTGAAAAACTGAAGAAAAAACATGAGAAGGAGATCAGCAGTCTTAATGAGCTCATTGCCGAGTCTCGTTTACCCAAAGAAGCAACCCAACCTGCTTATGACGGTTCCAATATGGCAAAATACGATGCAGGTGAGTCCCATAGCTTAAGTGATCAAAGATGGAGAGAGGAATTTGAACCATTCTACAACGGGGAAGAGGGCGAGTTGCGAAAACTCGCCCAACCCTCATCATGGTTCTCTGGTTACGACCGATGCAACATATAGAAATCGAATTTAGTGGTGATATATACAGTGTATAAACTTAAAACCAGTAACATTTGTGTCAAATAGCTCCATTGTATGCAGGTCATCTGGTTGTGTACCGGTTCGACCATTTCCATGAATTTTTTTCACTGCGCTTTGTGTTCTGTATCAGATTCTTTCATAAGAGATGAATGAATGACTGGTTGTATTCTTTTATCCAGTTATGTATGATCACTTCTTGCCCAATCTTCCTAGTAACACAAAATCTGTTCACTCCTTTCGGTTCACAGTATATACTAGAATGTGGATATGCATAGTAACTGCAATTCTACAAAGAAATGGGCAATGTGAACAAGAAATGCGGCGTCGCTTACCCCTGGGATTCGATATCGAGGAAGCGGAGTGAATGGGTGTGCTTTTAGTGTTTTAATCTCAATCTCTGGGGTCGATTATAATGTTACTTCGATGCTACATGTTTGAGCTGTTAGATTTTATTTTGATAAACTAGTAGATCTATTTTAATCTTATTCATTCATTTTCCGCATCACTCAATGTTACGTATTATTGAAGAAAAATTAAAACCTTTGATATTAAATCTAAAAATGGATGACCATGAAATCCTGGTCATTAGGTGACTAAGGATATGGTGGGTCCCAATTGAGGAGGCAATCTACTTGTTACATACATTGATAGTTACACGTATATGCGTATTGTGTGTATGCATATAAAACTTTTTTAAAAGTAGTTTTTTCTTCTTTTTTTTTCAAAAGTTGAGGCTGAAATTATGTTTTTCTTTTCAAAATCATGAGCTTAAAACAGCAGAAAGTCAAAGCAGATCTACCCATGCTTTTATAAAAGTATTTTTTTTAATAAGAGGTGGATGAACAATACCAATTAATAAAACTTTCATATTAACAATCTTACTCCATCTCTTTTTTTTTTTGGCTAAAAGCATTTTAGCATTATAGTTTACCAAACACTTGTTTTCTTCACAACTGTTTATTCTCACAGCTGAGCACAAACAGCCTTAAAAAAAGCACAATAATTCCAAACTAATCCTAACTGAACAAAACTCAACCAAGAATTTCTAGGCTTTGAAAGTTTGGATATGGTGGGTCCCAATTGAGGAGGCAACATACTTATTACATACATGGAAAGCTCACAGCAGAGCAGAAACAGTTTTTAAAAAAGCATAACAATTCCAAATTAACCCTAACAGAACGAAACTCAACCAAGAAATGCTAGGCTTTGAAAGTTTGGATATGGTGGGTCCCAATTGAGGAGGCAACATACTTATTACATACATGGAAAGCTACATGTACATATGTATATGTGGATTGTGTGTATGCATACAAAATTGGTGGCTTTTGGTGGAAGATTTTGGGCTGCTCATTCAATTTGTTTGTTAATTGGTGTGGGTTTGGTCTGTCAAAAGGACAAGGGGGCAATGTTCAAGTGGGTGAAAGAAGCATGTCCATGCCTGTGGGAAATGGGAGGGCACAAGCATTTACTAGTCTAAGCTTGTTGTGGAGACCATAAAACAAGAGGATTTTTAGAGGTTTGTTGTTGCCTTGTCTCTCTCTGACATCTCTCTATCCCTACCACTGGACCATTGCACATTTCAGACCTTGAGCCTGGGGATATAAGGCAAACAGGTAGGCCTCAAACCCTAGCCATTGGTTTAAACCCAACTGGAAAAGAGGTACATATCTTCTTTCATCTCTTTTCTTCTTTTTTTTTTTCTTTTTTTTTCCAATAATTACTTGTTTTGGCATGTACCTTTGTTTATTAAGCGTGTGTTTGTTGTATTGGACTATTTCGAACTGGACTAACTTGAGGAACTAAGTTGGACTGGCTTAGAATAGACTAACCTGGACTAACTTAGTAAAGCGTTTGATACAGTATCAGACAATAAACAAGATAATAAAAAAAAATTCTTTTTTTTCTTTTTTTTCTTTTCTTGTTCTAGAACTCTCTCCTTCTCGCAAAACCTCTCTCTTTTCCCGTCCAACTCCCTCTTCCTCTTCTCACAAATCACAAAACACAAATCCCAAATTTCACAACTTCTTCCCAATTTCACAATTGAAATTGAAATCGCCACTAGGTCTCCCGTACTTGCGACGACACACTTGAATGGCGCCAACGACAAAAGCCCCAATGGTAATTGGGAATTTGGTAATAGTTTTGAGATAAAGAGCTGAAGACTCTAACCACCAGGGTAATCCACCACTTGCTGTTTTTAGTGGTTCAAAAGTATTAGTTTTGAGAAAGTTGAAGCCATCGAAAGTTAACAAGCCAAATGCATTTGCCGATTTATTTGTAACTTGTTGGCTTTATGTTACAACTAAAAGTCTGCAGATTTTGCATTTGTTTGACACTCTAAGATGAATTAGCCTATCATAATTTCCAGAACTAAGTCTAACAGATTTCAAACTCAAAGATGACAAATACTTGGCTCATCGAAATTGTGGAGGAACACCTCAAAATAGTTTGTGGTGGAACCACTAAACTTCATACTTACGATTGAAACTATTTGGATTAAAAACATTTATGTAAAAATTATCTCTTAAAAAAATCAACTGAATCTAAAGTCAATTAGTCAATCAACTGTAGCAAACAAATTGAGGATTTATAATATATTAAATTATCCTTTTATAGAGAAGTTCTTTACGAGTATTTATCAAATATAGCCAAATATTAGTCCTTAATTTCAAAATTTTCAGTTTTTATAAAAAAATTCAAATATATCCAAAAATTCACTTAAATACACACAAATACCCTAAAACTTTAAAATCCAATAAACTAGAAAAAACAAAAACCTATTAGATGAATTTATGATGGCAAAATCTAAGAAATAGTGGAGGCATTGCTGATGGTGGAGACTTATGTAGCCCTAAACGACGACGGTAAGTGTAGATGGTTAATTTTTTTTTCCATTTTTCCTTGTCTACGTTTTTTTTTTTTTTAAATTTATTCCATATTTCTGTCAGTGTCTTTTTTTGGTGCTTTGGTTTCGCTGATTTTTGGGAGAGAAATAGATAACACTTAAATGTGGTTTCGTTGATTTGTGGTAACTTTGCTATGGGTCTGTATGTATTTGGGTACATTTTTATTTGTTTTCAAGTGTTTATGCAATGTAGTTATCATGTAAATTGCCTAATGTAACTTTAACATAATTGCTTATGTACTTTTTATTCAAATTGCTGCTGTAGTTGAACATAATTGCTTCTGTAGTTTTTATGCAAATTGTATGCAGCAGTTCTGGCTGGACCATTATCTATTTTAATTGAGGGTATTTGTATCTATTTAAGTGAAATTTTAGATACAATTGAAAGTTTTTATAAAAAATGACAATTTTAAAATTAAAAGTGAATTTTTGGATATTATTGATAAATTCCCGCTCTTTACATTGTAATTTATAACAGAAAATTTCTTAAATCAACCACAAACAGTTTTTGTACAGAAATTTCTCCACAATATTGCGGCGCCAAAATCACCTCAAAAGTTTGGATTAATGTTAAAAAACTTGGTAAAAAAAAAATATGCTGAGGAGACTTTCAAACCTGAACTTTCATTGGACTCTCTGCTAACTCACAATCTAACGTGAATTATCGTGTTAACATTATAAAATATTTTCCAAAAACATGAGACGACAAAAAGTCCGTAAAGAGTTACACTTTTGAAAGACTTCCCTTAACATTTCTCAAAAAGTAATCAGTAGCATGTCAATTTCTTGAGGCCATGGGATGTTGGGGCAGAGTAATGCTATTTGATATTCTTTCATTAAATTGAGATGACAATAAAACAAATATAAAATAAAATAAATAAATAAAAACACAAACACATGAATGATGAATCATTCCCAACCATTTTTCATAAAATGGAAACAATCCATTACAAGGAGAGAAGAGGACTGTCTGGAAATAAAAGTTTTGCACTGCCCTACAGGTGGGTAGACAAGGTGTGGGTTTGGCCTAAAATCAAAGTCTAATCCACAACATTTTTCTTGTGAAATTTTAGGTTCACAATCTCTTCAATCACTTCTTTTTAATGAAAAAATTCAAATGATACTGACAAAAAGGAATCGAACTTGAAACGTTTCAAAGTTTTCAATCAATTGAATTACAAGTTCATCCCAACCGTTCAGTTCAGCTACTCTCAATCTTGTAAAATGAACAAACGAATCTCGATTAATTTGTCTTTACTTATAAAAGATCTTAAGTTTGAATTTAATGAATACCAAGTATAATAATATCTTCGTATTAAAAAACATCAATCAATTCCTTTCCTTCTAAGCAATAATCTGTCCAATCTATCTCATTGCAATTATAAGCCCAACAAGCAGTCATCAGAATCATCACCTTCATTGTTGAGTCACTCAACCAACCCTGATAAGGTTTTGGTACAAATATAATTGGCATTGGCAAGCATGGAAAGAAGAAATTGAGTTTTAACAAAACATTTTC
>JADOBS010301615.1:0-12381 GCA_015708375.1 Cydonia oblonga
TATATATATTTTTTTTTTTTTGTTAAATTTTTAAATTTTTTTTTAAAAATTAGAAATCATGACGAACATTTGGACAATTTGCGTTAATGCACAGACCGACTGGTTCATCTAAAAAAAGGGGTAGGGACGTAGGGTGAAGGGTTGGTCGACTGCACCACCCAACTCACAGTCAAGACACGCCACCAGCTCCAAAATTTAATTCATTCATTCATCATTCCTGATGCAATGTCTACTTTCGTATTTACAAGATCCCATCAAAATCCACATATCAAAATTTGTTTAACCCCAAAAAATTCACACAAGAAAAACAGAGAGAGGGAAAATCACTTGACTGGTTCGAGGGGAGAGAGAGAGAGAGAGAGAGAGCCCACCTTGATCTTAATTAGATGTGGGTAGAGAGAGAAAGAAGAGAGATAGAAGAGAGAGAAAGGGGGTAGTTGGGAGTTGCTGGGGACGAAGGAAGGTGCGGAATTGGCAGCTACCACGTGCAACTCTTATTAAAGCCGTTAACTTGTTCGCATGCAGATGCAGCCACAACTCTCCTCCAAACCCAAACCCAAACCCGCACCTACCTCTCTCACCAATTCCTTCAAAACTTAAATACTCCCCAAATGATCACACTCTCAACATTCAAACTACGCATTTCTGGGTTCTCTGTGTTTTCTCTCCCTCCTCTGCCTCTAGAGTCGTACGTAATGCTTGGCGCCCAGATAGCAATTTGAGCAGCTCGATCAAGATTCCAGCTCCTGTTTCTCTTCACTTTTGAGGTTTGTGACCCATTTGCCTTGAACCCTTTTAAGTTATTGGCTTGTTGGTGCTTCTGTTATCAATTGCATTTTGGTGAGGTGGGTTTTGTTTGATTTGGATATTGGTTGTTGGAAGTAGTTTGATTGGAGTTGGAATTAGTTTTGGAATTTCCAAAGATTGTAGTATAACCCGGTAGATGTTCATAATTGCAAATATGTTGCGCTTGGATCATGAATTTCATTTCTTAACGACCATGAGAATAAAGAGGCAATGAGGAAAAGCCCCATTCGGAAATACTATACGTTTAATCATTATATTATGTTGGCAGCTTATTTGAAAGCTATGGTGAATTAGTTGCACTAAACTTTTCCTTAAAATGTCACTTACCATGTTGATGGCATAATTTGTTGATCAGCAGCATGTCAGAAGCCCAGAGGAGATTGGTGACAGTGCCCAGTTTCCATCGTGGAAATGGGTACGTAAATGGGGTACTCAGGCATCCTGCTACAGCATCTAAAGTTGATGAATTCTGCTATGCCCTTGGTGGGAAGAAGCCAATTCATAGCATTTTAATTGCAAACAATGGAATGGCAGCTGTCAAGTTTATTCGTAGTGTGAGGACATGGTCTTATGAAACATTTGGTACAGAGAAGGCTGTTTTATTGGTGGCAATGGCCACACCAGAGGACATGAGAATCAATGCAGAACACATCAGAATTGCCGATCAGTTTGTGGAGGTTCCTGGTGGAACTAACAATAATAACTATGCCAATGTGCAACTCATTGTAGAGGTGTGTATCCTAAGCTCTTAACCTCAAATACCTTAATCTTTTCCATTTTTTTTTATCAGTATCAAAGTATTTGACAACATGGAAGATATCCAACTGAGTTCCTGAGGTACCTTGTAGCTGAAAGAAGTTTGAGTGGTTTGGTTTTTCTACCATTTGTTTGACTGTATGAAATGAAATTTGATATAAATAAGAAGAAAATGAAAGAAGTGGATACTTAAATCAAAATTATGAACATGCAAATGGAGAGGCTGGAGATTGTTATTTTTCTCATTAGTCATAAAAGATTTATTAGTGATTATGGGACATGTGTTTCCCCACTTAGTGGGATAAGGCTTTGTTGTTGTTGTTGTATGGGAGGTGTGTTTCGATACTATTGAGCCGCATTTCATGTTAACTGTCAACAGAAAAAACCTGTTCCACTCGCTCGGTAAACTTTGTTTCACTCACTCACTGACACCCTCCATTTAGAGTATTTCTAGATTTTCTTAAAACACCATAGCAAAAAGTAGGCACGGCATGGGGCATTACGTTACCTGCAGTTCTTAAGCATTTCATGACTTCCTGTAGTTCTTGGTAGCATTTCACCTGAATTTTTTGTTCTTTACTACCCAGATGGCAGAGATAACACATGTTGATGCAGTTTGGCCTGGTTGGGGCCACGCCTCAGAGAATCCTGAGCTTCCAGATGCATTGGATGCAAAGGGAATTGTATTTCTTGGGCCACCATCTATATCTATGGCAGCATTAGGAGATAAAATCGGTTCATCATTAATTGCTCAGGCTGCTAACGTACCTACTCTTCCATGGAGTGGATCACATGTATGAATCATGAGAACTATGTCCTATTTTCTTTTGGTTGCTTTTGCTGGGTAATGCAAGTTGATATTGTTAGTGTCGATTCTCCAGGTGAAAATTCCTTCAGAGAGCTGCTTGGTTACAATCCCAGATGAAGTATACAGGGAAGCGTGTGTTTATACAACAGAGGAAGCAGTTGCAAGTTGTCAAGTTGTAGGTTACCCAGCAATGATTAAGGCTTCATGGGGTGGAGGTGGTAAAGGCATAAGAAAGGTTTGTGTCATACATGAAAATGTTACACTTGGCTAAAATTGCAATCTAGTTTTTGATATATATGGGCAATATGCCTGTGAATAGTCAGATGAGCTACGTTGAATTATTTACTTTTCTAGGTCCATAATGATGATGAAGTAAGGGCATTGTTCAAGCAAGTTCAGGGTGAAGTTCCTGGATCTCCAATTTTTATAATGAAAGTCGCATCCCAGGTCAGATAATCTATTCCATTTTGATCTAAATTATCATAATTGCTAAACATCAGACCAGACATTGCCAATTTTTCCAATTTAATATTTTCTTTTCTCTTATCAGAGCCGACATTTAGAGGTACAGTTATTGTGTGATCAGCATGGAAATGTTGCAGCTTTTCATAGCCGTGACTGCAGTGTTCAAAGGCGGCACCAGAAGGTAATAGTTTTATGGCATACTAAAGGCAGTGTTTCTGTATTCACTAGCTTGGTCTTCTAGAGAAATGGGTACTCTTCTTTCTTAAAATTTCTCCAGTACTTGTTAGTGCACAATCTCATCTACTGGAGATGTTTCCCCATCAAAGCTTAACTTGCTTTTATATGTTTTACAGATTATTGAGGAGGGTCCAATTACTGTAGCTCCTATAGAGACGGTAAAAAAGTTGGAGCAATCAGCTCGAAGGTTGGCTAAATCTGTTAATTATGTTGGAGCAGCTACTGTTGAGTATCTCTACAGTATGGAAACTGGCGAGTACTATTTCTTAGAGCTGAACCCTCGATTACAGGTTTGTTATTTTGGTTCATGTAGTCTTATTCTAGTCTATGAACTCGTTTTGTGTTGTTTTCTTTAGTTTGTTTTGTTGGTAGCATTGTTGCACCGAATAATGCATGGACGAAGGAAATGAGTATGCTTAAAGTGAATATTAAAACAAAAATATGTTTGTTATGTGCCAACCAAGCCATTCAATCTTAGTGCAACCTCTTAGCTTGTTAGCTTATGGATTTGCATCTGTCTTTCAAGACATAGTTTTACGAGTGAAACTAAATTTTTTTATTTAATTGAATCCATGTAGGTGGAGCACCCAGTCACTGAGTGGATAGCTGAAATAAATCTTCCAGCAGCCCAAGTTGTAGTTGGGATGGGCATACCTCTCTGGCAAATCCCTGGTATAATCATAGTTGCTAGATTTCTTCAAAGACATTGATTTCCGTATCATTTTTAATTTGTTCACACTAGCTGTTCATGTGATTCATTCGATCAGAAATAAGGCGATTTTATGGAATGGAACATGGTGGTGGATATGATGCTTGGAGAAAAACTTCAGCTAGTGCTACCCCATTCGATTTTGACAAGGCAGAATCTACAAGGCCAAAGGGTCATTGTGTTGCTGTGCGTGTAACAAGTGAGGATCCAGATGATGGGTTTAAGCCTACCAGTGGGAAAGTACAGGTTAGTTATCATCATTCCGAAGTCTTACTCGAACTTTCTTTGTCCTAATGCTTACATGGCCGTATATTGAGTACGTCACACAATATGCAGGAGTTGAGTTTTAAAAGCAAGCCAAATGTTTGGGCATACTTTTCTGTTAAGGTATATATCTTGACAAATTCCTCCATGAAAGAAAAAGAACAATATAGCTCTCAGATAAACTCTGATTGATGTTGTGGTTTGCAGTCTGGAGGGGGCATTCATGAATTCTCAGACTCTCAGTTTGGTAAGTATGAACCTTCTTTGACTGTTTTTGGAAACATTTATCAGTTTTTGCTGCTAACGTATTAAAAGACAAAAAAATTCTCCTTTTCCAGGACATGTTTTTGCATTTGGGGAGTCTCGAGCTCTAGCTATTGCAAATATGGTTCTTGGGCTGAAGGAAATTCAAATTCGAGGGGAAATTCGTACAAATGTTGATTATTCAATAGATCTTCTACATGTAATCTTCCCAAAATCTATTAAATTCTTTACCAACCTTTTAAAAATTAATATAAAGAGCATTGAATTTCGATGAATTTTCAAGTAACTCTATGTCCTGTAGGCCTCAGACTACAGAGAGAATAAAATCCACACGGGTTGGTTGGATAGTAGAATCGCCATGCGAGTTAGAGCAGAAAGGCCTCCTTGGTATCTTTCTGTAGTTGGAGGGACTCTGTTTGTAAGTGAAACCATCTTCCTTAATCATTGATTTTTGTATATTGTACTTGTAAAATGCATCGCTTATTCTTCCTATTGTGGCCTATTCAGAAAGCATCCACCAGTAGTGCAGCAATGGTTTCAGATTATGTCGGTTATCTTGAGAAAGGGCAAATTCCACCCAAGGTATGGTACTAAAACAATATATTTCAAACAAATGTGTTTTATATGTCCTTTTCAATTAATTTTTGGAAATTTTGATTGCAGCATATATCACTTGTCCATGCACAAGTATCATTGAACATTGAGGGGAGCAAATACACGGTATGTTTTCAAATGACATTGCTTCATTCCAAGGGACTTCTTTTAATGTTTTAGGCATTTTTGGAGATTTTTCGTTGGAAAAATCAATAGTTATATATAATCAACGTCATGAAACCTATTTATAGATTGACATGGTGAGAGGGGGTCCCGGAAGCTACAGATTGAGGATGAATGAATCAGAGATTGAAGCAGAGATACATACTTTACGTGATGGGGGTTTGTTGATGCAGGCAAGTATAAATATTCTCTTTATTGTTTTCATTGTTGTAGCTTCACATATGATTTTGCTCTTGCTCATTAGTTATTTCCCATTTAATCCTGGATTATTGATTAAAAGGGGCATGTCTTACAAGCACAGTACAAATGCACTCGATATGTAAATCATATCAAGTGTCTGCCTGCTAGTATATCTTAATAACTGGCTGTACTTTTGCATCAGAATTTTCTACATACTGTGTAGTTCCAGTTGTCAGTTTCTGCTACTCCTTGGTTTGTATTATACACATGTGTGGGCGTGTGAAGACAATTATTTATTATTTTGATAAGAAATGCAGGCTAATTAATAGAAGTAATACAACTAAATGAGAAGTTCATCAAATCTAGGCAACTCCAAATATGCTGAAAAGTTAGAAATCGATGTTTTATAGAACTGTCACTTTATCTGGGGAATGGGTATAATAACTATATCCAGCGATCAGTTACAGTTTGTGACTAATAACTTCAATTTTGTTACAGTTGGATGGAAACAGTCACATTATATATGCAGAGGAAGAAGCAGCTGGAACTCGCCTTCTTATTGATGGAAGGACTTGCTTGCTTCAGGTGCCTCCATTTTCCCTTTTTTCTTCTTCCCCCAAAATGTCCTCCAGCAAGCTGACTAGTTGACTTCTGTTGAATCCAGAACGACCATGATCCATCAAAATTAATAGCAGAGACACCATGCAAGCTGCTGAGGTACTTGGTTGCTGATGGTAGTCATGTCGATGCTGACACACCATATGCTGAGGTTGAGGTTATGAAGATGTGTATGCCTCTTCTTTCACCTGCATCTGGAGCTATCCACTTTAGAATGTCTGAAGGTCAAGCAATGCAGGTACCTCATGATCCTGATAGGAAGTAAGTACATCCCCACTTGATAGAATTTCATATAAAATTGGTTTTCTGTAGGCTGGTGAACTTATTGCAAGGCTTGATTTAGATGATCCTTCGGCTGTAAGAAAGGCAGAACCTTTCCATGGGAGCTTCCCGGTTCTGGGGCCCCCAACTGCAATTTCTGGTAAAGTTCACCAGAGATGTGCTGCTAGCATAACCGCAGCCCGAATGATTCTTGCTGGTTATGAGCATAACATTGATGAAGTGAGTTCTCATTCAACATACGTTAACATTTTGAACACTTTTTTAGATCATTATATTTTTTCCAGTTTCTTCGGCTTTGTAATTGTGGGAATACATTACACACTATCATGTGTAGAATCTGTAGATTGTGTTGTTATTCTTAAACTTGTCTTATCTAAGAGTTGTCATCTATCTCAGGTAGTGCAAAACTTGCTCACTTGCCTAGACAATCCTGAACTCCCTTTCCTTCAATGGCAAGAGTGCTTTGCCGTTCTAGCAACCCGCCTACCCAAAGATCTTAAAAATGAAGTAAGAAAAGTATGGTTGTTTTCTCATGCATTTGTGCTACAAATGAGTCTTTATGCTCATGTGTGATTTTCATGTAAAATTTTACAGTTGGAATCAAAATTTAAGGAGTTTGAGGTGATTTCTAGTCCTCAGAATGTTGAGTTCCCTGCTAAGTTGTTGCGCGTTGTTCTTGAGGTGAGTATTACGTTTTAAATTCCCCATTTGAGTACTATTTTCTACTTTCTTCTTAAGAATGTTGTATTATGTTTACATATATTCTTTTCAGGCCCATCTATTCTCCTGTCCTGATAAAGAGAAAGGAGCCCAAGAAAGGCTTGTTGAGCCTTTGATGAGCCTTGTGAAGTCTTATGAGGGTGGAAGAGAAAGTCATGCCCGAGTTATCGTCCATTCCCTTTTTGAAGAGTACCTGTCAGTTGAAGAATTATTCAGCGACAACATTCAGGTTAGCCTCTCATTATGAAAGACAACGTTTCCCCTTAGCCACTTTTGTTAATTTTTTAACTTCGCAGTTTTACAGTTTAGTATACCCTGATAATTAGGAACTTGATGCTATTCCAAGATTTTGAATGTTGTATACTTGTGATTTTTCTTTTGCTTGTGATAATCTTCATTCATGATAGATTAATATTTTGTTTCACCAGGCTGATGTAATTGAACGCCTTCGACTTCAGTATAAAAAAGATCTATTGAAGATTGTGGACATTGTGCTTTCTCACCAGGTATTAAAATCTACATGCTCTGTTGGCTTGCCTTTCCTTGTCTCGTTCAATTTTCTGTTGACATTATTTTATACATGTAATATGCATCTTGTGCTTGCAGGGTGTCAAGAATAAAAATAAGTTGATACTACGACTCATGGAACAACTGGTCTACCCCAACCCTGCTGCGTACAGGGAAAAGCTAATTCGGTTTTCTCAACTTAACCATACAAGCTATTCTGAGGTTTGCCATTGAACTGAGCTTGAACTAATAATTATCATAATGTGGACATTTCTCTTTCTCTGTTTTTAAGTAATTCAAAATCCAGTTACACTTCTTGAGTAATCAATGGCTGTTTACTTTTATTTTGCCATTTTACTGAGTGAATCAAACCAAGCTGAACTATTAGTTTTATCGAATGGATCGTTTTTCCTCTAAGTTTTACAAATCAATTAAAATTGTCCTCGCATAAGAACTTAATAATGATTTTCTTTTGTATAATAGCCGCATTTTTTTAGTAAATAAATTTTGTGCAGTTGGCACTTAAGGCAAGTCAACTGATGGAGCAAACCAAGTTGAGTGAACTTCGTTCCAGCATTGCCAGAAGTCTTTCTGAGTTAGAGATGTTTACTGAGGATGGTGAAAGCATGGATACTCCTAAGAGGAAAAGTGCCATAAATGAACGAATGGAGGATCTTGTGAGTGCTCCTTTGGCAGTTGAAGATGCCCTTGTTGGTCTATTTGATCACAGTGATCACACACTTCAGAGGCGGGTTGTGGAGAGCTATGTGCGTCGGTTATACCAGGTACCGTTGTTCAAACACTTTGAGTTCCTGCTTACTTTGTCTTTCAGTCATTTCCTTGTTTAACTTTGCTTTATTTGTTATCAGCCATATCTTTTAAAGGGGAGTGTGAGGATGCAGTGGCAAAGATCTGGTCTTATGGCTTCCTGGGAGTTCGTGGACGAACATACAGAGAGAAAAACTGTGAATGAAGATCAATCTTCTAATAAATCAATTGAGAAATACAACGAGAGAAAATGGGGAGTCATGGTTATTATAAAATCCCTTCAATTTCTGCCAGCAGTTATTAATGCTGCACTGAAGGAAATGTCTCATCAACTTCATGAATCAATTCCAAATGGATCTAGTGAACCAAGTGGCTTTGGTAATATGATGCATATTGCTTTAGTTGGCATCAACAATCAGATGAGTTTACTTCAGGATAGGTATTGTACCTGCCCTTTTTCTTTTCAATAAAGCTTTCAACTTTGAATTAAACATGTGACTAGATTCGGGATCGGTTCTATATTAAAAAACTTATACATTATGTGGGATCCCTAAGAGAGCACTATATTCTGATTAATCTTACCAACTCTAGATTTTTAACTGGATCTCTCTATACACTCCAAATTACAATGGTCCTATTTCGGATTTGAACCTACATTGAAACCTTCCTGACATGAATGGCAGTGGTGATGAGGATCAGGCTCAAGAAAGAATTAAGAAGTTAGCCAAAATTCTTAAAGAACAAGGAGTAGCCTCCAGTCTACACAGCGCAGGTGTCAGGGTAATTAGTTGCATCATACAAAGAGATGAAGGGCGAGCTCCTATGAGGCATTCCTTCCACTGGTCGTCAGAAAAACTCTATTACGAGGAAGAACCTTTATTGCGTCATCTGGAGCCTCCTCTATCCATTTACCTTGAATTGGTTAGTAATTTGTGGTTGTAGTCCAGTGTTTTGTGCGAAGGTCAGAGTACTCTTTTAATGAAGTTACTCATCTTTTCTTCTGATTCAGGACAAGCTTAAAGGTTATGAGAATGCACAGTATATCCCATCCCGGGACCGTCAGTGGCACTTGTACAGCGTTGTAGACAAGCCGCAACCAACCAAAAGGATGTTCCTCAGAACACTTGTAAGGCAGCCCACTTCAAATGATGGGTTCGCTGGATTTCAAAGGCTTGACATGGAAGCAGCCAGTAAGCAATGGGCTTTGTCATTTACTTCAAGGAGCATTTTGAGGTCCTTATTAACAGCAATGGAAGAGTTGGAACTTAATGCACACAATGCCACAGTCAAATCTGACCATACTCATATGTACCTTTATATCTTACGTGAGCAACAAATTGATGATCTACTGCCTCACCCCAAGTAAATTTTTTTCTTCTTATTCAATATTTTTTGTCCTGAGATAAGACGGGGAACATTTTAGAATCTTACATTCGAGATGTTCTGCCAGGAGAGTTGATTTAGATGCTGGAAAAGAAGAAATTGTGGTGGAGGCGATCTTAGAAGAACTTGCACGTGAAATCCATGCATCTGTTGGTGTAAAGATGCATAGGTTGGGTGTTTGTGAGTGGGAAGTGAAGTTGTGGATTGCATCCTCTGGGCAGGCAGATGTTTCTTGGAGGGTTGTCGTCACAAACGTGACCGGTCATACCTGCACTGTACATGTAAGTTCTTTACCACCAACTTACGTTTTCCAGCTATATAATTGTTGAAGGCCGTTTTGCAAGAGCATATTAGGGTGGCTGGACGAGTAGTAATGATTCATACCATAGGTTATTAAACATAGATTGAGCTAGAACAGAAGGCGTCATTTGATTATCTATATTAGGTAGAAATTTACCACTAAGAGACTGGTCTGAGGTGGAAATCAGATTTATTTTTCTTGAAAAGAAAAGTAAGAAAAAACTTCAGTGCGTACCTGATACATATTGTGGAGAGCTGATATATGGTGGTCCACAAACTGTTGCTGAGATATGGTGGTCTAGGTTGACTGAATAAACAATATGCTGCTTTAGTTTTCTACATATTGCACAGAGGTTAATAAATAGTTTGTAATGTCAGTCAAAGAAGATATAGTCTCAAATTATTTATTTATATGAACAGTTTGTAATGTCAGTCGTAAAGAAAGTATTGTCTCAAAGAAATAGTATGTTTGTTTGTTTATAATGGTGAACTTGATAATCAGGTATATCGAGAACTAGAGGATACCAGCAAACAGAGGGTGGTATACCATTCAGCCTCTATACAGGCCCCCCTGCATGGTTTACCAGTAAATGCACAGTATCAGCCTTTGGGAGCTATTGATCGAAAACGTCTGGTGGCCAGGAGAACCAGCACCACTTACTGCTATGACTTTCCACTGGTGAGATATCTGATACGAATTTGGTTTTTCTTATTTTATGTTTCTCCATGATTGACCATGGTGGTGAAACTTACTGGGGATAAAATTTTATTTTGCAGGCATTTCAGACGGCCTTGGAACAGTCATGGGCATCCCAGTTGCCGGGTAGTAAAAAACCGAAAGATAAAATTCTAAGAGTCACTGAGCTCAAGTTTTCTGACCAACAAGGCACTTGGGGCACTCCTCTTGTTGAAGTAGTTCGTCCACCTGGGCTCAATGACGTTGGCATGGTAGCCTGGTTTATGGAGATGTCTACCCCCGAGTTCCCTTCAGGAAGGAAGATATTGATTGTTTCAAATGACGTGACCTTCAAAGCTGGATCTTTTGGTCCAAGAGAGGATGCATTCTTCTTTGCGGTAACTGAACTTGCTTGTGCTAAGAAACTGCCTTTAATATACTTGGCAGCAAACTCAGGTGCCCGTATTGGGGTAGCTGAAGAAGTCAAATCCTGCTTTAAAGTTGGTTGGTCTGATGAATCGAGTCCTGAGCGTGGTTTTCAGTATGTGTATTTAACCTCTGAGGATTATTCTCGGATTGGATCATCTGTGATAGCACATGAATTAAAGCTGGCAAGTGGAGAGACCCGATGGGTTATAGATACCATTGTTGGAAAGGATGATGGCTTAGGGGTTGAAAGCTTGACTGGGAGTGGGGCAATTGCCGGTGCATATTCGAGGGCATACAGGGAAACCTTTACCTTAACATATGTGACTGGAAGAACTGTAGGGATTGGTGCTTATCTTGCCCGGCTTGGGATGCGGTGCATACAGAGGCTTGATCAGCCCATTATTTTAACCGGTTTCTCTGCATTGAACAAACTTCTTGGCCGGGAGGTGTACAGCTCTCACATGCAACTTGGAGGACCTAAAATTATGGGCACGAATGGGGTTGTCCATTTAACGGTTGCTGATGATCTTGAAGGAATATCTGCTATTTTGAAGTGGTTAAGTTATGTTCCTGCCCATGCTGGTGGGCCACTCCCCATTTTGAGTCCCTTAGATCCTCCAGAAAGGCCTGTTGAGTACTGCCCTGAGAATTCCTGTGATCCTCGTGCTGCTATTAGTGGTGCTTTAAATAGTAATGGGAAGTGGATGGGGGGTATTTTTGACAAGGACAGCTTTGTTGAGACACTAGAAGGCTGGGCGAGGACAGTTGTTACTGGAAGGGCGAAGCTTGGAGGAATCCCTGTAGGAATAGTTGCTGTTGAGACACAGACGGTGATGCAAACCATACCTGCTGATCCAGGCCAGCTTGATTCCCATGAGAGGGTTGTTCCTCAGGCTGGGCAAGTATGGTTTCCTGATTCTGCTAGTAAGACAGCCCAAGCGTTATTAGATTTCAACAGAGAAGAGCTCCCACTTTTCATTCTTGCCAACTGGAGAGGATTTTCTGGTGGGCAGAGAGACCTTTTCGAAGGGATCCTTCAAGCTGGATCAACCATTGTGGAGAACCTCAGGACTTACAAACAGCCCATATTTGTGTTCATCCCCATGATGGGTGAACTACGCGGTGGAGCGTGGGTGGTCGTGGATAGTCGTATAAATCCAGACCATATCGAAATGTATGCTGATCAAACTGCTAGAGGTAACGTGCTTGAGCCAGAGGGAATGATCGAGATCAAGTTCAGGAACAAGGAGCTACTGGAGAGCATGGGCAGGCTTGACCAACAGCTGATCCAACTGAAGGCAAAGCTTCAGGAAGCCAAGAGCAGTGGGGCACATGAGATGGTTGAACCTCTACAGCATCAGATACGATCACGTGAAAAACAGCTTTTGCCTGTCTACACTCAGATAGCCACTAGATTTGCGGAACTGCACG
>JADOBS010301616.1:0-12383 GCA_015708375.1 Cydonia oblonga
TTTTTTTTAAATATTGTTTTGATTCTACAGATTGTTGATTTCTTTGTAAGATTATTATTAACTATCTATGGCTCCTGGAAATCATTTGGTCATATTGTTTTTGCTTGTTTGTACATGCACTCCTTTACTCATGTTGTGACCGGATTCTTCTTGAACAGGGTAATTTTGACCTGGTGGGAAACAATTTTCCCGTGTTTTTTGTCCGTGATGCAATGAAATTCCCGGACGTGATCCATGCTTTCAAACCGAATCCTAAGTCCCACATCCAAGAGTATTGGAGGGTCCTTGACTTCTTATCTTACCATCCAGAAAGCTTGCACACGTTCGCCTTCCTATTCGATGATGTGGGAGTTCCACAAGATTACAGGCACATGGAAGGCTTTGGTGTTCACGCCTATACACTTATTAGTAAGGCCGGGAAGGTACACTACGTGAAATTTCATTGGAAACCCACTTGTGGAGTCAAGTGTTTGTTGGAGGACGAGGCTATTAGGGTTGGAGGAGCTAATCACAGCCACGCTACCAAGGATCTCTATGACTCAATTGCGGCTGGCAACTACCCGGAGTGGAAACTTTTTATTCAGACAATGGATCCTGATCATGAAGACAGATTTGACTTCGACCCACTTGATGATACTAAGACCTGGCCTGAAGATATTCTTCCCCTGCAGCCGGTTGGCCGTTTGGTGCTGAATAAGAACATTGATAACTTCTTTAATGAGAATGAACAACTTGCTTTCAACCCTGCCCATGTTGTTCCTGGTGTCTATTATTCAAATGATAAGATGCTCCAAACTCGACTCTTCGCCTATTCTGATACTCAGAGGCACCGTCTTGGCCCCAACTATCTGCAGCTCCCAGTTAATGCTCCCAAGTGTGCTCATCACAACAATCACTATGACGGATCTATGAATTTCATGCACAGAGATGAGGAGGTACTTTTGCACTTTTGCTCTTTTGATTTTCTTTTCCAAGTGCAATACCACTTTTTCCCTCAATTGCTGACGCTTATTGAATGCCTTTTTGCCTTTTTACACTTGCGTTGCTCAAGATTCAGACGTGTACTTAAATTTTCACTTGTTTCTTCATCAAAGTTTTCTCTGCTCATATGCCATACTGTTTTATGTAGGTTGACTACTTCCCATCAAGGTTTGATCCTGCTCGCCATGCTGAGACCTTCCCAATTCCTTCTAATTTTCTCACTGGAAGGCGTGAGAAGGTCAGTTTGCATCAATGTAGAAGAACTCATTTAAATTTCCCTTAGTTTCCCATGTTCTTGTTTTCTGTGGTTTTCTTTTTACTTGAAAATTGAAAGCACTTGGAATGTAAAAAGTTAGATACATGCAAGAATGCTTGTTGCATTTCTGAATCCTTTTGGTGTGCTTTGATGAAATTGAGGTTCCACCATAAAATCAATTAGCAATATGGGGAGTAGCCCAAGATCATATAAGCACATAGCAAACTTTGTCCCTCATCAATGTGGGACAACTCTCAACATGCTGCACATCATGATTTATATTGCAACTTTGCGTTTATTTTGTGTATGGTGGTTTCGTTGGAAATGCAGTGCGTCATTGAGAAGGAGAACAACTTTAAGCAACCTGGAGAGAGATACAGATCTTGGGCACCCGACAGGTAGCTGCCAACCCTATGATGTCTCTATGTGGAAATAAATGTATTTAAACGTCATGTTCATAATCTAAATGTTCATTGCAGGCAAGAGCGATACCTCCATCGATGGGTTGATGTCCTATCCGATCCTCGTGTCACCCATGAAATTCGCAGCATTTGGATCTCATACTTGTCTCAGGTGAGTGCATACATGCAAAGTATTCGCATTTGTGAATTGGTAATAGTTAGATGTGATTTTGTACTGGAATATGATGTGTGCTGGTGGTAATTAAAATGCAGGCTGACCGATCCTTTGGTCAAAAACTGGCAACTCGTCTTAACGTGAGGCCGAGCATTTGAGGGCGATGCCAATGCAAGATGTTTCAGTTTCGATAAGACATAGTGAAAGGAAAATGTGGGAGGAGAGAAATCAAATGTTAAATTGGTTTATCCTCGTGTCGTGATATTTTCATACTAAATTTCCATACTAAATTTCGCATGTATGTGATATAGCCTCAATGTAATAAGTCCGAATAGTTCGTACTATGCAAGTCCAATGTAATCCCTCTTTGGTGCCAACTATCTCCTGTTAATCGCTGTGATCTAGTTGTTGTTCGGGGGTTTGAGGTGGTGTCTGAGGCGGCGATGCTCGGTGGTGCATGAAGTTTCCGGTGGCTGGCTTGGATCTTTGTCGGTGGAGGAGATTTCAGTAAAAGCTTCTCGGTTGGTTGTTCTATGTTTTATTGGGCTCCACTGTTGTGGGGCCTCTTTCTTGTTTTCTGTTTGTTTTGGTCCTTTTATGTTGTGTATAATTGTAAGTTGAGTTTTTTATTTTCTTGTAATTTTGAGCTTGTGTAATAAAAGTTGAGGAAGTTTTGACTGTAGTTTTGCTACAGTCAAACTTTTTCCAAAAAAAGAAAGAAAAAGTACCAAGTGCTGGTTGCAGGCATCGATTTTCACCGCTTTTATGCGAGATGTTGTGTAGTCATACTTGTGCTTGACTTGGTTTATAAGACAACTGGTTTTACAAGAGTCTACCATAATTTAATCTAATCCATTCTAACTTGACGCATGAGCATTATCTTTTGTAAGTTCATTAAAAGGTGATGTAAGGTTGTCTTTATGAGCGTTATTTTTTCGTTTGATTAGATATGGTTACATGAGCTAAGTATTGTATTGTCCTTTAGTTGCGTTTATACTTGTATTCTTGAGCAACTATGTTCGTCATTTTATTTGATTAATGAAATATTTATTACATTAAAATCAGTTAAACAAAATATTTCAAATTTCGACGCAATTCTAGTAAATATTTAATTCTTCCCCATAAAGAGCCATACAGAGAACAAAATACAAGGCAAGTTGAATTAAGTAAACCTCATTAAATACGTAAATCAAATTAAATAAGCAAACCTAATTCCTTGGAAAACAAAGAAACCTACATTTTAACTCTAATATCGTCGCCACTCTAATGTCGGTCTGCAAGTCCCAGAATTTGCAGCTTCTGGATAATGGACGAGATCTTTCCTATTGCCCTAAGACCATCTCCAATAGTGAGCTAAAAGCCAAATTATCCCCCAAACTCACTCCAACCAAAGGGAAAAATTTGGGCTAAATGCTAAATGCTAAACCAATGCCAGATTCTCCCCAGAATTTAGCCCAGAAATCGGTGTGGGTTCCACCGAACCGAGTGAAAATATTTATCGGAATTTAAATTTTTTTAGATTAAAATGTTCATAAAATTAATTTACGATAGTCTACATATTTATTTATTTTTTAAAAATAAAAAAAAATTAATTTAAGAAAAAAAATAGCCTAAGTTTATTATTTAATAATCCAGGGCTAACATTTTAGGCTAGAACGGTTGGAGCAGAAAAACTATTTCTGAGCTAAAAGCTAAATTTTTTGGGCTAAAATATTTTTAGCCAAACTATTGAAGATGGTCTAAATATCATTTTCCTCAACTGTTTTTAAGGCCGAGTTTCGACCTAATCTCCCGCTTGTTTCACTTTGTATTCATATTATTGATAAAATAAAATAGAGGGGACCAGCGGAGGGTTCAAGGTACAACAGTCCTATCTCCTTTACCTCGCACACGTCTATTGACGCAGAACTAATCTCGTCTAATATTTCCGTATTTTCATATGGAAAAAAATAGGCGTGCAAATTAATTAATATAATGTTTTCCATTTCTTTTATTGGAGCTACATAAGAAGATTATGAATGATACACCTGAAAAAGATTTCTTTAATACACAACACTATTTCTCCCATTCTTAATATGGATCGGTATTCGGTAGAGCCTCTCCTCCGTGTACAATCATGGATGCAGTCCTCTTCGTGTCTATTCATGTAGGTAAGTTAGCAACTAATTCGTTTGTCAGATACTTTCCCATACTCCTCGTCTTTGTATTTCCTTTGACAGATACACGTACACGTATCGCTCGGTTTCTCTTACGGTGGTGGGTGATCGTCCTCACGGGTTTGAGGAGGGATAGGTCTCCAACCTGGCTTCTCATCCCAGTACATGTCATAGTATATGTGACCAGGAGTGTGTTCGGCCACACAACACCATATACCAACATACCGCTTCGCACGATTCCTGAATTTCTCTTCCCTTGCCTGACCATAAATTTCACAAAGCGTCAGCTCAGCGCATGATAACGAAGCATGTGGTGCATGTACAACCAAAGTAAGAAGGAAAAGCCGAAGAAGATTGACGAAAAGACTTGCCTTGTCGGTGAAACCTGGGAATGCATCTTGCATAGAAGAAAACTGAATTACTTTTACATCCTTGAACGAGGAGAATACCGTCTTGAACTGCATATGCAAGTGAAATCCAATATTGTATAAGTCGCTCAGAACACCAGGATTCAAAAGACACTACTTATTAATAGGGTTAAAAAGGAACAAGGTTTGTTACACATATAAAATATACATATATTAATCTGTTTACTCTTCCAAGAAAGAAATAAAATGAACTCACACACGCACACATGTATTAATTCAGATTACCGTTTCTTCGTTGCTTCTCTTTGGAAATCTGAGTGCTCCTGAAGGGGTGGTAGTATTTGAAGCAATGCAGTCTTGCGTTCCTTGTTGACAAAGCTGGACATCAAGCCATGATTCTTTCACCTAAAACAAAATTCGTAAATGAAGTTGTCTACTTTTAGCTACAAAATCAATGGAACTGATTCTTTTCACTTAAAAATTTCATAGATACTCATTTACCTGTTTAGGCATCAATGGATTGTCAAAGAATGAGTATTCTCTAATCCCAATTGGGGGCCCAAATATCTCCGCTGGCAATTCCTTAAGCATGACATTCACCTGCGATACAGTACACTTTTGTTAGCTTCCACCTCCAGAAGGGATTTCACAGTAGGACCTTGAGATACACCAACGTTCCTATGAATTATTTGTGCAATTCTTGGAAGCTTCACTCTGTACAAACCCATTAATCTAAACAGTGGAACTTAATCAGTTTAAAGGAGATGTAAGATTTGACAAATGACTAAGGTGAAGGAAAAAAAAAACTAGAAAATCAATTGTACACAGGTAGGTGTAGGAAAATAATTAAATAACCACTGTATACCTAATTTTTCTCTCCTCGAATCTTTTTTTTCTTTCCAGTTTATAGAAATTTCAGCTTCTCAAATATCCAATCCAACCATGAATTTTCCTTGAAACTTTTCATGTTCTGTTAATCAGGGATTAGAGAGTATTTTGTAGCTCAGCCAAAACCTTTTAAATGTTTATAATAAAAAGGGTCCACACATAGGATAGAGAAAAAGGAAAATTATGGAAACACGTTTTGTGGTTAGATCGTAAAACATGTATTGTCCTCAGGCATCATGACACTTATCGTTTATGTCATTCATTAGTACTTAATATGAAAATTGATGTAAGAGAAGTAGAGATTAGGTATGATTTTGATGGCGTCTTACCAAAATCATGTGCTGCAGACGTGCTTAATTACTACCAAAGTTGCAGAGGAAACCACATAGGTATCTATGTGACAAAAATAAAACATTTTATAGGGCCGAAGTTACGACTAGTTTATCTGTAGTTTAGCTGAAAAAGACATTGTATTACCAGTTGACTATTACGATGTGTATAAATACAGAAAAATATCTCAGGTGAAGCTGATTCCCTAAACCATCATAAGGGTGGTCGCACCACATCCAACCAAAAACAAATGAGAGAAAAGACACTCTAGAAGCCATCCCCTCTAAGGAAACCACCCCCACCCCCTCTCCTCCTCCTCCGCCCTTCCTTTTGCAATAAATCATGCTCAGAAATGGCAACTGGGATATCACAACGAGATTCAATCAGAAAATTCAACTGACACTTCTAGTAATCCTAATAGGTTTTTAGCAAGGGTAGTAACAACAAAGTAATCAGCACAAATAGTCATTCAGACTCCGTCACATACTTATATTGTGGAGAGGGGAAAAGTCTAAAATTCTAATTGAGCCCATTGCAAGGAGGACCAAGTTGATAATACGATCACTACTTTTTGTCCCATGACATTGTAATTTAACTCACTATTTCAAACAATTAAACTCTAGCAGAAAAAGAGCCTTGAGTTAATATGGTAACTGACTCAATTTAGAAAATGCAACTCGTATCCTGCTGTTTTTTTTTTGTTGTCTGACACATTCTGCTATTTTAGTACAAAGGCTGATTTAATACAAAATTCTACCAAAGGAATGGCACCTTTCTTACAAGAATTTTTTTTTGAGCAATCTTGTCTATTGTGGAAGCGAAGATAACAAACTCTATAAAGTTAGCTCTGACAAATTGGACATACCTCAAACACATGATCTAGAGGGCAAATAAAAGGTTGTCGAGTGATAGATCCCTCAAGAACGCCAGGGTGGGGAAACCACAGCCTATCCAACCTGCACCATAGTGGAGGCATAACCTAAAAAAACACAAATAAAAGAGATGAAGATTAAAATACATATGCAGAAAAATGCATTATTTCATCTCAACAATAATGAATTCCAAACTTGTAAACCTAAACCCTAAATCCTTAAGTACATATCCCAGCACACTGTTGTTTGATTAATTAGAGGACTGATTTTTGTCCCTTATCCTTATGCCCAAACCAATAAGCAAAACAGCACAGTATCTATAGTGTGTATGAAGGTGACCAATTTAAATTGCACTGTGTTAGAGTTGAACCATCCAATCTAAAACCAAATAGCTACTAGTGGAGAGGCCCAAGACTTTATATGTTGAGATACACGAATTTGGATACAAAATGTAAGAGTTTTATATTTTAAACACTACCTCATGTGTGGCTGGTCTGAGCCAAACAGATGGATTAAATTATATATTGGATGACACGGAGCATGTATAGCTAAATTGGGCCCGAAATGTGGATAAATTGTCCCACTCACACACCTTGTCAGAGTTAGACAATGCAACCAAAAACCAGTGGATTATTAGGGGACAAGGCCGTGATTTATATATAGAGATACAAGAC
The DNA here is from genome assembly GCA_015708375.1 of Cydonia oblonga. NCBI lineage: Eukaryota > Viridiplantae > Streptophyta > Magnoliopsida > Rosales > Rosaceae > Cydonia > Cydonia oblonga. The sequence goes on from JADOBS010301616.1 coordinate 7,102, forward strand.
TTAGAATATCTGATTTGACATTTCTATATTCTCATAGAACTTAGAAGACATATCTATGTATGTACTTATGATTATCAGTCATGATCCCACAATATTGTTAGACATGCAGGCCCTTGCAAGGTTTACACCTTTGAACGAGAAAATAATAACTAAGCCTTGTCTGTGATATTTTATGAAGCATGCACAATGGAACATATATTAATAAGCCCCCAATTTCCATATATGATAAATTGATGATGATGATTGCATCAACGCTTATGTTAATGGTGAATTGTAATTTCACCCAGGTACATCTAAACATACCAAACTCAAACTCAAACTCATTTAATGATACGAAACTAAATTCATTCACGCATATCTCACCAGAACATTTCAGTCCAAAAAATAGACTGAAATAAAAGAGAAAGAATAGATATATAAATTTTCTTACCAGGGTGCGATTCAACAGAGAAGCAATTGCAAGAGCTGTTCTTATTTGTTTTATCTGAACAAAATCATTTAGAATAAAAATTATAAGATGTAACACTAAGGTACGCTCCCACACAACGTAAAAAGTTTATGGAAGCAGGTTAGCACATACATACTTGGTAATTAATAAGAGTAAAATGTGATTTAACATTATGCTCCCCATCTAGCAACAAGCTCTTAGGAATAGACGGCTTAAATGACAAAAAACCTCCTGTGTAAATTTGCAGAGTCCTCGTTAAGAAAGATGTTAAGCGTCAATTGTATAAATATAGTCATCAGTAAGAACAAATGTGCAGTAGTAGTGTATCCGTGTATTCAAGTGATCAACTTTTCACTTCTAAATCACAAACTTTTTTATTGCTGACGAGGTTAGAAGTTCTGAAGGAAAAAGAGATTAGCTGGTGTTTTAATTATTAGAGATGGTCTAGTATTCCTATAGAATGTTCATTCCCCCAAATATTATAGGTAATACCAATTTTTCAATTCTTCCTACTTTACCCTCTAATTCTCAGACGTACCATTCTATTCCAATGCTCATTCTAGCTACCAAATAGTACCTTGGTTTCTTAATGTGAAAGATCAAGTTCCATGAGATTGGAAGGAAACCTTGGCAGAGATGATGCAAAGGATGATACCGAACATTCACTTTAAGCAAGCAATTGAAAGAAGATGCATCCTAATAAGATTGAGAAGATATCCAATGTACGGTACAATATCAATGATATTTCCCTTTAGTACCTGGTGCATCATAGTATTCTGGTGGGTCATAGAAAACCATGCCTTCCCGTAGTCGGTGGCGTTTTCCTTCGGTACCTGCATACTGGAATGTGGTATGCACTGCATATGGCTCCAATCTCAATTGTTGATGCATGACCTGTCATTAAAGCGTTAAAGCTTAGGGCTTAAGTGAAACATAGTCTTTTATAGCTTAGTTGCATTAAGTCCTTGAAAGACACCTAACTTTGATAGCAAAATTGATGAAAATAAGGAATAACACTGTAAATTGAAAAGATACCCAAACTATCAAATAAAAACTACAGGATCTACCTGGACAAAATATGTATGCCCACTACAAAATATACTCGCAGGCAGAACTCCCAGCTTGAGACTTCCATCAAAAGCATATACAAGTCCACTCTCTCCATCAACTGGTGGTCCTAACTGTCTTCGTACGAGATCATTAAACCCATTCTGGTCCCATATCTTCTCATCAGCTAGAAGCATATCTTTCCATTCCTTAGCCAATCTTTTAGCAGGATCCGTTGGCCGCCAGTGAAAAATTCCAATGTTGTACGCAGCACCAACTGTTATAGGTGAAGATACCTCTTTTAAAATTCTCAAATTTTGAGTTAACTTTAAATCTATTGATCATGAAAAAGAAACATAACCGAACAAATAACTTCTAAAACAAAAATAAACGAGGGTGACCAGAGACAAAGAGGGAGTCAAAATTAGACTGCACTTAACAATGTGGATAGAGTGTGAATGGTGTGCATATTAGTCATTGACACAGACACAACTCCAATGTTCAAAATTAAACACTGGGGAATCTTTTAAATCCAGGAATGGAGCTGCAGCAACATACAGCATGTGTATGAATTCCAGAGTATACTACAGTCAACACTGACATATATATTAATCCAACTTGGTAGTACATGAAGAAGATTCATAGAGTATTAAATAGAAACCAGAATATCATATTAGTATAGTTTCGTTAGGAGTACGACAAAAAGCACATTCAGTAGTTCTTTTTCTTTTCTAAGTGCCTAAACATCCAAGAATAGCAATGTAGGTGTCTGCAAAAATAAGGAGAGTTTAGGATCCTATACTAGTTCCCTTAGGGGTAGACCCATAGTAATCATTTGTGGTGGGACGCATTTTTATATCACCAGATCTTATGCAAGTTACACTGAAATCCTCCTCATGGAATAGCTGCAAACAAAGGATAAAGGAGATAGAAAGAGAAATATTAAAAAAAAATCTTTACCTTGTTGCCAAATGTCCAGCCTGTCATCAGTCACTGTTGGTACAACTTGATCACTGGAAGTTAAGACATCTGCTTCTGCATAGCGAGCAAGATACGGAAGCGGGTCCTGTTCCAAGAAAATTGATAACTCATAATGCCATACGAAGCAACTAAACAATTAAAAATTTGAACGATAGCTAAAAAGTACCTTCAACCAAACCATGTCTGTATCACACATCAATAGCTCAAAACCATAAGGGAGAATTGAGTCTATCAGTATAACTTTTTCTCGTCCCATCTTGTGGAATGTTGGCGACCCCCATCCAACGTCTATTGTGCTCATGTGGCTGCCCATGTCAAATACCGGAACACCTTTCCAATACAAAGCCTCCAACAGTTTGGTGTCCATTGCACCTAAGCCATCAAGTTCAAACTCAGAGGTGCAAATGAAAATAGAAAAACAAGCACATTTATTTCCTTGGGAAGTGGAACAAGAAACGTATACAAATTGCAAAGGCTGTAAAGAAAGAAAAACACACGCCTGAGAATATGGGGTAGCTTACCAATGAGAAGGTTAGAAAGCCCCAGATCAGTCAAGTGTTTAACCCAAGTCAGGATAAAATCCATGAATGCATAGTTCCCAAAGGTCACTATAACAACGTTATCCTTCACTCTTTGCTGAACTAGTTCTTTGCTCAGTCTAAATTTCTTCAAAGGTGGCATTTTCTTTGTGCGTGGGGGAGCTTCCCATATAGGTCTTGTTGACATGCTTTGAGGCCCTAGTGAAGGTGTGGCCATTGCTTGAACTATTTCTGATTGAGAAACATTGGGTGCTTGCTCAAAAGGAGGAGAACCTACATCTGTAACAATTCGTGCATTCACATAAATAAAACACACACACGAAGAGGGAGAAGACTAGGATCATAGACAGATTGCTTATTGAATAAACACAAAACATTGCAACAAAGGGTGCATTGAACAAAACAAAAAGTCCCGAGTTATACAATTTTACTGACTGCAGGGTAATCGATAATGGAACGTCAAAATCATGTACACAAAATCTGGCGCATATATCCAAAGCTTGGAGTCTGCGCAGAACTCCAACCCACAAACTTTAGACCGAACAGACTAAATCAGCTCCAATGGCAACTCCAAAACACAACGGCAGTAACCACAATGTGCAAAATTCACTCTTGGTGTATAAGAAGAAACAAGAACCACAGAGTTGATCGCCTTTAGTTCTACCCAACCCGAAAAGATTAAAAAAAAAAAAAAACACCAAAGGTAGAAAATTTGATCATCTAATTCCTAAATGAGGTTGCATTCATGTTCCCCGGTTACGATGTAATAGCTGAAACAGTTTCATCACTTGGAAATGTAAGCAAGCAGTTGAAAATTTGTAATTAGTTAGAAAGACAAGGTATACTGCGTTAATTATTAACTGAGCACATATGTGCTGAATTATTAAAATCTCAAAACCCCGTTTCGAATATGCAATGTAAGTGATAAAGATTGAAGCTTTTGCAGAAAATGAATTGAATGGTACTTCACTTGTAAGCAAATCAAGAGAGAGAGATAGAGGGGGAACTGACGAGAAAGCCAGGAGGTGGTGAAATCAGCGGCAGACTTGCCGGAGTAGATGGCGGATATCACATACAAAGACGAGAAGACGATCCCAATTATTACGATGGCGTATATCGTCACGAACACTGGCTTCGCCTTGTCGAACGCATTCTTCCACGCCATTTTTCTGCTTTGTTTGGGATTTTTGGTTTATTTGGTCACCATTCCCGCGCCATTATCTTCTTCCTTCTTCTTTCGTCTGGGAGGAAAGACGAGAAGAAAGAAACTGAAACCCTAATCGAAATCCCAATCAATCAATCAATCAATCAATCTGAATCTAAGAAGAGAAAGAGAGAGAGAGAGATTTATTTCAGGTTTTCTTCTGAGCTGCTCTCACAGGCTGCCCGGCTGCCCAACTGCCAAGGTCAACTCTTTCAGGCACCATGTTTGTCCCATCCTTCTCCCTATTATTTTTTTATTACTGAAAACCCACATGATTACCAAAATGGATTAACTTGACTCAATGGTTGATGAGAGTTCCTCCCATTCACTTTGTAGCCTATTCATGGATTTCAAACTTATGATTGAAATCGTTTAACATATAAATGATAGGTTTAATTTTAATTTATTATCTTGAAGTTTTTTTGTTTTAGACATTCAATGCATTAAGTTTTTTTCGTGTCAGTCTGGTACCTAAAGTCATAATTTTAGAATACTTACATACATCCGTTAAACTTTTCGTCAGAACCTCTGTTAATTAATGATGTGATGCTCACGTGGATAATAACTGGGCGCTACATGGAGATTAAACTAAAGTAAATCTCAGTTTACTATTTTGAAGTTTCTTGATTTTCAATATTTCATACATCAAGGTTATTTCATCCTAGTTTTATGTTAAGCTTTCTGTTAAAACAACAGTTAATTTGTGACGTGGCGCCCATGCGAACGATAACTGGATCCCCCGTGTCAATCTAGGGCCCACATGACTATTAAAAAATTAAAAATAAAAAATTAATTAAAAAAATGAAGGGATTGAAAAACTTCCCAATATGAGAATTTTAATCTTTTGCATTAAATGAATTTATATGAATTCTATGAATTTTAATCTTGACCATTAATGTCACAGCCCGTCCCAAAATGTTTCCCGAGGACGTGAATTGACGATTTTGCCCTTATCGTTATTAAGGTACGTTGGTGACCTAAACTAAAATATGAATTACATTTTATAATTTTCCTATAGTTTTAAAATTTTCTAAACCTTATGGTAAACCTTGTGTGGCTAGGG
>JADOBS010301617.1:0-12384 GCA_015708375.1 Cydonia oblonga
ATTTTTTTTTCTTTTTTTTTTTTTTTTTTTTTTTTTTTTTTTTTACTTGCAACCTGTCCTGCCTTTTCCCCTTACCAAAAACACCATTTAGCCACGCTACTCCAACGGTCACATACCTACTTGTTTTGACAGCTGACCCTGTATCGTTCAATTTTCTCTGTTGCAAATATTGCTGCCATTGTTTAATCTGAGACATTAAGTCTCTGATCAATAGACTTCACTTTCTCATTAACCACAAAAATGCCTACTGTCAATTTCTCTGTAAGCCCCACTTTCCTGTCAACGGAAATGACATTCTCTAATGCACTTGCTATCAACTGATGATTTTCATCAAATCCTGTAACCTTGTTCACTGCATCTTGTCCAATAGGCGAACCCTTTGCAAACATAAGTGATTGTCCACACCAAATATGATACCCTTTTTCCCAAATATATTCACTGCCTTACTACAATGTATAGACCAAGATCTTAGGAAAGAACTATGTTGCACACATCCAAAAAACCAATATTCCTTTGCCTCTCACATGAGTTTCAATCAAAGAGCAGCCTTATATAAATGAGTCGTGACACACCCTCATGCCAGTATAACAACTTCTTACGGGTTTACCCTTCGTGGGATTTACCGTCAACAATCTCATTCAACTTGGCTTCGGCCTTTAATATTTACAAAAAACAGAAAATTAACAAACTATAGTGTGACATCAACCTTAACTATAGCACCACAGGATTGCCCTTTGTGGATTTTACCAAAACAACTTCTTTGAACAATGGCATCAACCTTCACAATTGAAAATCAGCATCTATGTATGATTACCCTTCATGGGATTTACCTACTCAAAAGATTACCCTTCGTGGGTTTACCGTTAACAACTTCTTCTACCCTTCGTGGGATTTACCTATTCACATCACGGAATTACCCTTCGTGGGATTTACCGTTAACAACTTCATCTACCCTTCATACGATTTACCGTTAACAACTTCTTCAAACTTCATCATATAACCAGACTTACTGTAGATTCATGCTAACAATTGAGTTGGTTAGACTTGACTTTATAGACTGTGATAGGAAAACATAGTGCACAAACTCCTCAATAAGCATTGATCAATATTCTTGAATCCAGCAATGACCAATATTCTTGAATCCGAATATTCCAAATATCACAAACATTGATCTTGAAATGAAGAATCTTGAAAGCAAATATCACAAACAACTGGAAGAACCCAGAAAATGAATGACTCCACATATCAACAATTTTCGTAGACAAGAAACATATATCGCTTTGTGCCTCAATAATTTTCCAAACAATTCAACACTTTTCAACAACTACAGAGACTGGGATGATGGATGTTGGGTCCGTCCTTTTGAAGAAGAGAATAGTTCGTCTGGGATGGTGGTGAAATCTAGAAAGTTAATATTGAAATTTAAGTGCGGCAAGAAACCATTGGGAACAAGCTTTGAAAACTGGAATGTGGTGGAGGTCAGCAGCGACGAGGAAGGCTACAAGGATGCTTGGTACACTGCTAAAATAATTGATCATGTAGAAAATAACAAGTATCTGGTGGAAAACCTGTACCTGATTTCACAATTGTCTGCAAGATTTAGACAGCACCGTCATTATTAAAACTCAAGATAAAGAACCAGTGAAGAAAGAATCTCCAGCACCGACAAACACCATTATCTCGAACAACTCCGATTTGAAACAAACTTTGCACCGATCTTCACATGAAAATTCTGAGTTGAGCATTTCATCAAACATTTGGGCTACACAAAAGTCTAAACTTTCTTCCACAATAGACATGGCGATGGACGTCAGAGAAATGAACCGATCGAAGTATGTAACGAACACCCAAATGCTTCTGTTATGTTGAGAGCCCATGATGGATTCTGATCGAACTTCCAAAACTCAGTTGGGAATTATCAAAGCTTCATATCTCTGCAAGTCTGCACGTTTGAGCAAAAGACGCTCGAACACGTATCCTTCTCTGCAAACCTTTTAGGGTTTCGAAAACCCCAAATCCCTAACTCTGATTTCAAATCAATCCCCAAACTCACCTTCTATCGGTTACGGTTTGTCATTTTCGATCATTTATTCTGGGGATTTGTGCATTCAGACAAGGCTTATTGGTTCCTGGACTCTGATCGATCGATTCGCCAATAGCTTTGTCTTCGTCTTCGTCATCAACGATTGCCAATCGGCGATCTCTATGTAGATTACGTTGTTGATGTTGTCATCTGGGTTGCAATTTCTCTACTTCCCTTGAAAAAGATGAACCCATATCAAATCGCCAAGCGATTCTGCTTCCCGAGAGGTGATTTGTAGAGATCAAACTAAGCAAGAAGAATGAAGCACCGAAAAACTTGACGGAAAATTCAAGAAAATCTGAGGAAACTAATGAGAAAAGAAGTAAAACTAGAAATAGACAAAACTAATGAGAAGTGGAACCACCAGAATCCATGGCTCATGCCATGGTGGTTCTCATACCATATTAAGTACATTGTAATGTTTGGGAATTGAAAGAAAATCAAGAAGAAAGATGAAGAGAAGAAATATCAACACAGAGAGTTTTAGAGAGAGAGATTTTTGCATTGATTGATTGAATGAAGGTTACACAACTGTTTTTATAACAAAAAGGCTAACTACTCTAATCAAATACTAATCAACTTATTAACTGTATTTCTAACTGTATTGTTGACTTGTACCCTTAACACAACTGACTTGTTAGAACGAGACCACCAGGCGGAACCCAGTTTTACAATTCTACATGCGCTTGTTAATTACCTGATTTCCAAACATTAGGTCAAAATCTAGGTGCTTCGCTGTCACGTGATTGCCAAACAGCAGGCTGGGGTTTGCATTTTCAAAATAAAACTACTCGTAAATATTGGCGCTTGCTGTCACCCGATTGCCAAACAACGGGAAGGTTTTTGCATTTTTCGGGCGGCTGCTGTCACCTGATTGCCAAACATGTTAGCATATAAGGAATGGTTAGGATAATGCCAGGTGTCATTAGTAGAATAGAGAAGATTGAGTTAGTTGTAAGAAAGTTGTATTTATATATAAGTAATGGATGTAAACAAAAAGTATATATATGAAAATACAGAATATTCTTTTACTCTCTCTCTACTTTCTCTCACTACATTCTCTCTCTGTACATTTCTCCATTGTTGTTGTTGACATGGTATTGTTGCCGGCAAAGGGTAACACCATCGTCGGTTTCTGATTCCTGTGCTTCCGCTCGGTTTTCTTGGTGGTCGTTGTTCTCGTTGCTTCATGGATCTCAGTCGTTAGCTGAAACCCTAAAATTTGGGGATTTTTTGTCTGTAAGTCGGTGGTTGTTCTTCTTGCGATTACTTCGTTCCTTGTTGCTCTCTTGTGTTACTTGATGGTGTTGTGTTGTAGTTTTATCACCAGTATGTCTCGCTCATTTGCGATTGTTGCTGCCATTGAAGTGTCGTGATTTTCTTGCTCTTCTCTGGTTTGGAGGATATTGCGTTGATTGATCTGTTTTCTTGATGCACATGTTGCTTGCATAAGTCTTGTTGTTAGTCTGTGGAAATTACTATCGAATAATTGTGTGGAACAATTGTAGTCATTTGGTTGTTTTTCTTAGTCTTGAAGATCTAGTTGATCTTGTGTAGTTCTCATCATGGTGACTGTTGCTCAATTAGCACTTACTCAATCCCCGATTTCTTTGTTGATTCCTAGTGTTGGTAACACTGTCACGGTGAAATTGGATGATTCCAATTATGTTACTTGGAATTTTCAAATGGGACTTTTATTAGAGGGAAATGGAATTTTTGGTTTTGTGGATGGATCTATTCCTTGCCCGGATAAATATCCCGATTCTGATTCTGAGGAAGAAACTATTACTACTCCACACATTGTTACTAATGCTTACAAAGTATGGAAGATTCATGATAAAGCTTTCATGACTCTCATCACTGCTACATTGTCTACTGCTGCTCTGTCCTATGTTATTGGTTGTCAGAGTTCACAAGAAATGTGGAATAATCTGAGGGAACGGTTTTCTAACATGACTAGAACTAGTATTGCTCAAATGAAGATTGATTTGCAGAACATAAAGAAAGGGTCCGAGTCTATTGATCTATATCTGCAGCGAATCAAGGATTGTAGGGATCAACTTGCTGATGTTCGAGTACATAATTCAGATGAGGATATTGTCATTGTTGCTCTTAAAGGTCTTCCTCCTGAGTTTAATACTATCAAGGCAATTATAAGGGGCAGAGAGAATCTTGTGTCTTTAAAAGAGCTGCGATCCCAATTGAAAGCTGAAGAGGCTACTTTGGAAGAGGTTATTAAACAGGCCCCTCTACTGTCTACCATGTATGCTTCTAATTCAGTTTATGATATCGGAGGATCATCCGGTGGTGCAGCACTCACTGCATCTCAGCATTCTTTTAGTGGATCACCCCTTTCAATGTCTTCAAGTCCAGTGTTCCAACAAATGCCGTTTCCCAATCAAATGGTTCCGATGAATAATCCTTTTGCCTTTGTGACTGGTTTAGGAACTTATAACAATTTCAGGGGGAATAACTTCAAACCAAAAGGGAAAGGGAAGAGATTTCATAATAATTTTCCGTACCCTCAACAAATTGTTGCTCCTTTTCCACATCAGTTTTCTTCAAATAATTCTCAGGCTTCTTCATTTCAGTCTACCAATTCTCCTATGGCTCCTGAGCAAGTGTCTCAGCCTTGTCAAATATGCAGTAGGAAAGGCCATAGTGCTCTTCATTGTTTTCAAAAAGGGTGTCAAATCTGCAATAGGAAATGGCATACTGCTACAACTTGTTTTGACAGAAATAGTGGTTATTCTCAAATGGTGCCTCCACAGTTTTATTCATCAACACAGCCATTCTATCCACAATAGTTTCAATCCTCTGGTTATCATTTTTATCCTAACTCACAACAGGCTACTTTTCCTGCACAATGTCCACCTGCAAATGTGGTTAATCCACCTCAGTGTCATCCTGCAATGATGAACTCTCAAAATCCTTCTCCAGTTGCTATGACTGCAAGGTCTAATCCTTCTTCATCTGCACCACAGCAAGAGTATTGGTTACTTGATTCAGGGGCTACACATCATATGACTTCTGATTTGTCCAACATTCAAATGGTTGCTCCTTACTCATCTTCTGATATCGTCACTAGTGCTAATGGAGCAGGTCTACATATTGCTCATATTGGACAGTCTACTCTTCCATTACAGTCTCATAATCTTTGTTTAAAATCTATATTACATGTACCTCAATTATCACAACATTTTCCTTCTCTGGCCTCCAAGTCTGTAATTCCTTTTACTTGTATAACATCTTGTATAACATCTTCCCATACGTGTAAAGCTTGTTTACAAGGCAAATTTACCAATCTGCCTTTTCCTTCTCTGGCCTCCAAGTCTGTAATTCCGTTTGAAATCATTCACACTGATCTTTGGGGTCCTTCACCTAGTTTGTCTCTTGAAGGATATAGGTATTATGTGTCCTTTATTGATGAATGTACAAGGTACACATGGATATTCCCTATAATGAATAAAGCTGTTGTTTTTGGTCTCTTTGTCCAGTTTCAAGCTTTTGTGCATAATTCCTTTAATATTCATATCAAAATTTTGCAAGTCTTCCTTCTAAATTTTGGTATCATGCATGTGCCACTGTTGTATATCTCATTAATCGCATGTCTACTCCTGCGTTGTCTATGCAGTCACCTTTTGAAGTGTTATATCATTCTTCACCCAAATTAGATCACTTGAAGATTTTTGGTTGTGCTTGTTATCCCTCATTGCGGCCTTATAGATCTAATAAGCTTGAACCAAAGACTAGTGAATGCATATTTCTGGGATATGCTGCTCAGTATAAAGGGTTTATTTGTTTCAATCCTCAGGACAATAAACTAATTGTATCTAGGCATGTTATATTTGATGAAAGTCATTTTCCTGCAATATATATGGTCAGTAATTCCAATTCTGGCTCCAAGCTGCTTCACTATCTTCCTCAGTACATCCCAATACCTTTCATCATCATCCATTGGTCCCTATACCATTTCCCCAAGTGTTCTCCAGGGGTTCAAGTTCTCAGCATCATCCTCAAGTCTGTTCTTCTGCACCAAGTGATTTTGTTTCTTCTGGTACCACTGCCTCATTATCAGTGGATACTTCTTTTCCAATGGATAACATAGCTGGTGTAGATTCTTCTGGTCAAATCAGCTCTGAGTTACATCCTGATACTCATATTTCTCAAGTTTCTAACTTGCAACAAGTTTCTATTGCTGCTGCTAATACTCATCCTATGCAGACTCGATCAAAGTCAGGTATTTTTAAGAAAAAGAAGGCATTTTCTGTTGAAGTTCAATCTAGTGATCAAGAACCTCAGTCGTACTCTGTAGCATGTAAATTGCCACAGTGGCGAGGTGCAATGCAAGAAGAAATTGACGCTCTTATTCAGCAGCAAACTTGGACTTTGGTTCCTCTTCCTCCAAATAAGAACTTGGTTGGGTGTAAGTGGATTTATAAGATAAAAAAAGCATCCCGATGGTACTGTTGCTCGATACAAAGCCCAGTTAGTAGCTAAGGGGTTTTCACAAGAAGCTAGGTTAGATTATTATGAGACTTTTAGTCATGTGGTTAAACCTACCACAGTGAGACTCCTCATTTCTTTAGCTGCTTCTCATGGCTAGAAACTCAAACAGTTGGATGTAAAAAATTCTTTTTTACATGGTTTTCTTGAAGAGGACGTCTATATGGCTCAACCTCAGGGTTTTGTCAATCTTATCCATCCCACACATGTGTGTAAACTACAACGATCTTTATATGGGTTGAAGCAGGCTCCACGGGCCTGGAATGAGCGTTTTACCAAATTTCTTCTCAAACTGGGTTTTAAATCCTCTTATGCTGATCCATACTTGTTTGTCAAGTCTGAGCATCACTCTATTGTTGTCCTTATGTTGTATATGGATGACATTATTCTAACAGGCAGTATTGTTGCTGCGGTTCAAAGTGTGATAAATCAGTTAACTACAGAGTTTGATATGAAGGATCTTGGTCTGTTGCATTATTTTCTTGGTTTACAGATTGAGTATCAATCTAGTGGCATTTTTGTTCATCAATCCAAGTATATCAAGGATTTGTTACACAGGGCTGACATGTTCCATTGCAAACCTTGCATTACTCCATGCCATCCTAATCACAAGCTATTGAATCATGGCAGTCTTGTATTTTCAGATCCTTTCAAATATAGAAGTATCGCTGGGGCTCTTCAATATCTCATTGTTACTTGCCCCAACATAGCCTATTCTGTTAATCAGATATGTCAGTTTATGCATGCTCCCCTGGAAGATCATTTTCATTTTCATGCTTTCAAACGGAGTTTACGCTATCTCCGTGGAACTATGAATCTTGGGATCACCTTTAGACCTGGTTCTCTTGATATTAAAGCATACATTGATGCTGATTGGGATGGGGATCCCAATGATAGGTGCTCAACCACTGGTTTTGTAGTGTTTTTGGGTTCTAATCCTATTTCTTGGAGCTCCAAGAAACAACATACAGTGAGTCGATCGTTTACTGAAGCAGAATATTGTGCTATGGCCACCACTACTGCTGAAATGGTGTGGATTCAACAATTGTTACTGGATTTGCATATTTCCTGTCAATCTGTTCCATTGCTTCATTGTGATAATCTCTCTGCCATGGCCTTGGCTACTAATCCTATCCTCCATTCCAAAGCCAAACACATCGAGATCGATTGCCATTTTGTTAGAGAACGCGTTCAACAAGGGACAATTGTGCTTCAATTTGTCTCTACCACAGAACAGTGTTCTGATGTGCTCACCAAAGGTTTATGTTCATCTCAGTTTCAGGTTCATTGTTCCAATCTTATGTTAGGGTCTTCCCTTCCTAAGATTGAGGGGGAATGTTAGCATATAAGGAATGGTTAGGATAGTTCCAGGTGTCATTAGTAGAATAGAGAAGATTGAGTTAGTTGTAAGAAGGTTGTATTTATATATAAGTAATGGATGTAAACAGAAAGTATATATATGAAAATACAGAATATGGCCGGATTTTGCATTTTCCGGGCGTCTGCTGTCACCCGATTGCCGAACAGCGGGCCTGTGTTTGCATTGTCAAAATGCAAGAGCTAAGTGATCGGCAGGATTTTGCATTTCCTCTGCCAATTTTCATTGCCAAAGGCAGGCTTCACTTTCCCATTATCTATATGTATGGACAATGAACCCCGAATTTGAATATCCTTCAAAAGCATTTCTACTTTTTAAGTGTTAGAAAAGTGATCCGAAAGAGAACCAAACACACATACAATTTTTTTCCTTAACCCTCTTAAAGTTATGGACTTCTTTTTGGCCAAGGCCAAGGGGGCTTCCGCGCGGCCGCAGCTGCCATCGTCCGCAAATCAAACAGGACAATGACAATATAAACATGCTCAAAAAACGCTTGGAGAGAAAAATAAACACCCTCGGTAGAAACATTGATGAACATAACAAGCAAATTTACTGTTAGAGTTCATAGCTTTTGATATTTAGTTTTATGAAGGTTTTGAGTGTTTGGGAAGAAGGAAAATTGCAGAGAGAATGCAGCTATGGTGCTGCGAAAGTGATGAAGGTTCTGATTGTATTTCACACTCCACTAACCAAATATAACCATTAGGGGAGAGAGAGAAGTGAGATTCTTTTCTAACAACTTTACACCAAGATTAAATCCTAGCCTTTGATTCTATCTCCCTCTCTTTCACCCTCTCCCTCTTTAGATTTCTGCAACAAACCACAGGTAGATAGGCTAGCAGGAAAATCAACATCAATAGATAAGCACTTTTCCCTTCGAGTCTTGATTAAAAAGGAATTGTTGACAAATGGATACACGGATAGCATAACAAATACTTCCAAAAGAAGGTTCGTCCGGGATTTATCAATTGCCATCAACAAGAAACAAGAACTTCAATGGAGATGAGAGACCCCTAATGTTGATGTTTGTGCCGCTTATTAATAAAATATCATTGTCAGAATTGCTCAATTTGATAACACTTGTAATTGATCAATAGAACTACGCCAAACTACAAATAGATTAGCAGAACGACAAAAAGTTCAAGGCAAAGCCTGTCCCAAACTCTACAGATTCACACAAATTAAGCCTAACAAAGTCCACAAACAAGCAACGCCAAAGATCCCCAGCAGCGAAAGGTTCACCACCGTTACATATTGCATGCGTCCCTCCACCGTTATTCTCATCTAATCACGATTCAGCATTTCCTCTAAATCCCCCAAATAGATTAACTATAATATGCGTGCAAATGCAGCATATCTAACTATACAACCAGAGAACAAGAAGTGAAGGAACCAAAACTCCTCCATATTTATAAGAACAAGATACAAGCACACTGCCTCACTTGATGTGAACTGTGTCATCCCCGATTGACTACTTCTGGACAATCCAATAACAGCTGTGAAAACTAGACGCTCTAAAGTTAAAAGTATTAACTTGTTGCAGAAGAAAAGTTCATAATTATATAGTCTTTCTACGTTAATGATGGCCTTAACTCTAAGACTATCTCATAATGCAGGGCTTAAACTAATTGAACACTGCCTTGAATCTTAGAACTACAGCCACTCTTGTCACCACTGAACTTATCATAGAGCATGACACCACCATACTCATCACTGAACTATAGCCAGTTTCTTTGGATGATTGGATTAGGTGGCATGCATTATGGCAATAGAGCAGCACCAAAACACACAAATTTTGAGACAATTGTTTTGTAGAATGACCACGGATTGGAGCGCAGACACTACTAGTTCTGTCCCATGCCATGTACTCGATCGTTCCCATGAACCTACTAGCATTTCCATTAATTCTTAATATGCAACCAGATGGACAGTTGATGGTATGTTGATTATTCTTGCTATACAATTATACCTTCTTTTTCTTCAAGTAAAAGTCGTGAATCAAGCAAAATTCTAATCTCTATGCTAGTACTGTCAATCTTTTTTCTTCCACAATTCCATTCCCTTGTGTCCTTTGATTGTGCCTTGGGGCGAATTCTTTTCCATTGTGACGGGTACACAGACTCGGAAGAGGCCTATCCACAAATGGGAATATTAGCAGATGGGGAGGGGGATGAGTTTTCTCTGAAGTCCAATGAACACAATCATGCAGTCTAATTACACCACTAAAAAAATCTTCTAACAAAATAGCCACACAGGCCTTGGTGCAGCCCATTGTTTGCAAGGCCGGAAATAGCATATGTTGTCGCAAAAAATTGGGAGGTCAACAAAGAAATTTCGCTTCTCCTGATGGATATTTTCAACGAGATTGAGACTTGACTCAAAAAAAATTTCACTTCTGTCGTTGATGGAAATTGGAAGACGCGATTTTTCTGTCCAACTTGAACACCAAACTCCAGAGCCTTAATGAAACAAGACATCGATCTGCCACTTCAACTCGCAGAAGTTTTCTTTATATCATGCCTTTAGCTCCTCTTTAGTTCATTAAAACTTTCTCTGCAGCACCGATCTCCATATTTCTTTAAGCATCAGTAACAAGCGTTACACTCTTTCCTAGTGACTCAAGTAATCCACGGAGACAGTTAACGAGTTAAACCAAGGAAACAATCAAACATGCCAAATTAAATACCAGTTTGGGTTAAAATTGCACCGAACAATCTGATGTTTAGATGAAGGTTTATAATTTGTGTAAGAATTACAGGTTGAAAATCAGAGTCCGCAGATAAATAAAACTGATCACAAAATTACGAATGTGAACCTGAAAAAAAAATGCCAAGAAAACTATGTAACTACTACATCCAATTGTCAGACTGATCTTGTAAAATAACGAATACAAACAATCCTCAATCCGAGAAAACCAAAGCAAATGCGCGCTAATCCTTATTGTCAACACCGTTGCCACACTTATATTCCCCGTCTCTCCATGCGCGTTCTTTCATTCCACTCTCTCAGTTTATTCAGCATTGTGTCAATTAAAACCCGATACACTGCGTCAAGTTTTCTGCGTTGTGCTCTGAGATTCTCTAATTCCTCATTTGAGAGTTGCAGGTCACGTACTGATTCTTCCGCGAATGCTTTGAACGGTTTGCACGATTTGAACTTGTGTAGTATGTTTTCGAGATCTCTGAAGGTGTGCTTAAACATCCTAGTCTCGCCCCTGGCCTTCTGATATGAATTAAATGCACACCACAAAGTAGCACACAAATGTCCTATTAATTTTCCTTATTAACACTAAGATTTGTCAATTGTAGCAGATGAAAATAAGGGTCTTTCCCACAGAAGATTGTTTTATCCAACTACTTAAAATGTCACAAAAACTGGGTTGCTATCCCTACTGACCAGCCACCGAAAAATAATTATTAGACCGACTTACACTTATCTAAAGTCTACGAAATTTCATATGCAGATACTAGACACATGGAGCTACACTCACACAAATTTTTGGGATTTTGGGAGCGGATTTGCTATTTAAATTAAATCGAACAAAAACAGGACAGAAACAGATTTTAAGTAGTTCACAAATTAAGAAAAACGAGTTCAGGGAATTGTCATCCACCACCAAATAATCATGCAAACATTTATGTTTTTGTTCGATGCAAACGAGTTCAAGTTGGCTCAATGTTAGAATTCAACTTATTACTCTTTCTTATATAGTATCTTAAGAGAATGGTCTTTTCAACTTAACTTAGTCTCTAGCATGCAATCTAGAATGGCGTGTTCATAGATTTAACAAGTAGAAATCATTAATAACAAAAAAAGTTTGAGTCATCACAAGACATCGTAAGTACTAGTGTTGTCTTACTTATCCTATAAATTGGTTCACATGTTAATCGCAATTAACAAGTACTACTCTAGAACATACATAGATCCTCATTCGACAAGGGCAGGCACACACATATTCATAGCATTAGAATCCTAGATATGCTTACTAAGTATGCATCCGTAGAAAACACATAAAGAATTATCACTGAGATAAGTAGTGAACCAATTTTCATCCATTCATAAAAGTAATTCAAACGAAATGTCATAACAAACTTGGAATCATATTCGGGGCTTCAAAACAGCCCCTAACTACTAAAAATAAGTTACACATAATCCTTAAATAAAACCAAAAGAAAGACATGAGTTTGAGAAGATAAAACTGAAAGAAGAGAATGCCAAGATTTCCTCCTTTCTCCCTTCCTCCCCCAACGTTGTTGTCTTGCCTTTTTTCCTTCCTTTCCGCTGCACCTACAGCCTTCTTCTTTTTTTTTCAAAATTATTTCTGTAAAAAAAAACTGCCCTTTATTTCCTCCCCTAACGCTGCTTTTAAACCAATTATTGCTGCATCATTTTCTTCGCCATAAACCCCCCCCCCCCC
>JADOBS010301618.1:0-12386 GCA_015708375.1 Cydonia oblonga
TTTTTTCTAGTTGTAAGATGTTGTCTCTGTAATCCAACCATTCATTCATTTATTGAATGTAATAAGTAACATTGTACCAATAGAAAAATGATTGGAATTTGGCATACTGGGTAGGGACTTCTTTTTCGGTTTGAATTGGTTGAAAAATTAGATTATGTAAACTTAATAAGTGCATTTTCATCTAAAAATGCGAGACGGGTAATATACTAATATTTGAGTAATGTTTGTATATCTTTCTTCTTTTGATATGAATTTTTAATGATATTTGATGTAGAAATAGACTTTCCATGTATTTAGTGAATTTTTTTTACACATGTCAATGTACAAAGGGTCGGGAGTCAAAAATTCTAGGGCCTCATTTCGAAAGCTCGCCTAAAATCCCAAATTCTTACAGCCGGCCCTGGCTAAGTCGAAGGGAATGTAAGTCAGAAGAAAGATTGATGCATGGTGGCCTGGTCGGAAACAGCCCAATATATCAATGTTAACACTCTTCGATCTTTTGACCCAACATTTAACAAGATCTTAATTAATGCAGCAGGACATAGAGAAGAAATCAAGCGATGGTAAACTGGAATCCACCAGAGACATCTGAGAAAATTTCAATGTTTATTAATTGATAATATGAAAAATAACAAGCCATAGCACCCTAAAAGTTGTTTATATATAACGTCTATTAGCCTTAGACTTTCTAGTGTACAAATAGAAACAAAATGCACATATAGCAAGATACCGAAAAATATTCTAAAATCTTAAAATCTCGGTTTTGAGCTAGTATACTGTAAAATTAGATCAAAATGCCTATATGTCAGGGCAAAGCTCTAGGTCTTGTTTGCATCATTGTTCTCTTCAAAATAGAGGGTCACGGGTCCAAATCAGACATTGAAGTCCAAATCTGAAATGCTTAGATCTTATTGTCGGATTTGAGCGTTTCAATTTGATCTTTAGTCCATTCCACCATCTAATCTATATAATTTACATATAAGATTGTAAGTTGAACAAAGCTTCAATTAGGAGCCAATAAACACGTTGAAAAAAACAACAATATCTTGAATGAATTAGGAGCTATTGATCATCATTCCGTTACAATCATGTATTGCAAAAAGTTATTATGTAGTCAAGTTTTAAGTTAAAGATGAAGTAGAAAATAAGAAAAAGGTTAATGATCAAAGGTTTGCACCTTCATCTGAGGAAAATTCTCTTGAGATTGTAAAAACCCTACTGTGGGGATAAAAGCAAAAAGGGTTTTCTTCTTCACTGTCTAGCATGAGCTTTAACATGTCTTTTTTTTGTCAACAGCTTTTACTTGTCTAGATGCAGCTTTGCGATTGTAGAGTTACTATTCTTTAGCCTGTTTCAATCGTAAAAGAGTCCGACAATGTGACAAAAAATAATCATCGAGGGATCGGATATTAGTACAGTTGTTCCCTGCAAAAGAAGTGCCCATACATGATGTCCGCTAGTTCTTTGACCTAACTTACTGATCACGACCATTCAGTTGCCGCATTTTTTCTTCTTCCATGAGTAATAATAGCCAAACAAATTCAACCATCTGTAGCTGTTTTGTGCTTGTCCTAGTTACTTTCTTCTCTTTCTTCTATATGATTATGAAGAGCTATTATTGACACTCTAAACAAATTCATGCTAGTATATATACATATGTCGTCCTAATTCTTAATTAAAAACTTTATAATTTAGTCCAATGTAAACAACTGATTGCGAATTCTGCATAGTTAAGATATAATCAGCATACTTAAGTTGAACTTTTCTTCATTTCTTTGGTGAAAAATTACAAGTATATATAGAAGTTTTTACCATCTCATTTAATTACTCCCCTTTCTTCCTATATTTTTCATCTCTTTACCTCCATATGTAAACCCTTCTTTTGCCCTTTGAATAAATTTATGAGAGGAGGAGAGCTATAGTGTGATACCCACTCACCATAGGAATCAAGAATATAGTAGGAAGAATTCAAACGTTTTTTTTATTTTATTTTGTTGTACAAGTTAGGTCGTAACAATGAAACTGACTTTCACGCATGCGATTAGGAACGGTACATTCATTCATCTTTTTGGTAGTCTTCTTTTCTTCTTTCCTCAAGAAAATAAAAGAAAATTAAGAGAAAAATTACTCCTAGATTAATAGGGTATGTTTCCTTTCCCTTGCATCTCATACAGAAGGGGATGAGGGTGATTCCAAAAACCAACTATTTTTACCAAAATCATTCCAAATGATCTGCACATTCATATATACTTATATAGTGAGCATATGTTTGACGAAGTCTGGTAAATCATTCCGTGAAGAAAACTTGGCGAAGAGATTACCAATCGAGTAATATTGATAAACAATTGGATTCTGAAACAGTTGCATAATTATATTAATGCGGTAACATTTACTTTACATATGTACAGTTTTACACTCAGTAGTATGTCGAACATACCATCAAACAAAACATTTGAGCTATAATACTAACAATTAATTAACACCTTATGTTACAAAATACAACAAAAGGTGGTAATTAATTCATTAACACGTACATTACGTTAAAAGAAAGATAAGAAAAAAAGTAAGTGAAAATAAAAAAGCTAAAAGAAGCTGAAAACAGGAACAAAAATTCCTTGAGGGAGAAATCAAAAAGGTGAAGTAACTTTTAATCCAGGAACACAAGAACTACTTGTCCTCATTACAGATTCTAGGGTTTTATATATTTCATTCGCGCATGGTCTAGCCATGGGGTCACTAGCAGTGCAGTGAAGGGCTAGGTTCATGGTTTCCACAATCTCGTTCTGATTGCTCGACACATGTTCTCTGATCATCGAGTCGGTCCAGACATCAAGATGGCAGTCTGAGTAGCAGTACCGAGCCCACTCGACGACGCTCTGGTGCGCGCCAAATTCAGTGTCACTGGGGCCTTTTCCGGTCAGCAATTCGATCAAGACGAGCCCAAACCCATAGATGTCAGTCTTCTCTGTAATGCCGGCTTTGCTTTCTTTATCTTCTACAAAATGAAGCTTTAGAATTTAGTATAGAGCATTTCTAGACTTAAAGATTGTTTGCAAAAGAAAATAGATGGGACTCTGTTTTATTTGTTCAAATTTATTTATTCAAACATGTAAGATATGACATGTATATATACAGTATATAGAGTTTAAACCAATTTATATGCATGCATGAATATATGTTAGTCAAGTACGTACCCGGGGCAATGTATGCTGAAACAACGAATCCCTTCGAGTCCGTCCGAACTTGTTCGGAGAGACTCAATCGAATTCGAGGCTCATCTTTTGCGTCCACAATCACTTTCTCTGCCGACACACAACCAGCTACAACACTCGGCGAGCAACAACAGTGCAAGAACCGGAGAGCCTTCGCAATTCCAACAGCAATTTTCCGGCGCTGATCCCAACTCAAATCCCTCATAACTTGACCCAACACTTTCCCTTCACAATACTCATAGAGCACATACGCACCGTTTTCGGAATGACATATTCCGATCAGTTTGATCACATTGGGGTGCCTAAGCTTCCCAAGTGCAACAATCTGTGACAATAAACTTGGTGGAATTGCTTTCACAGAATCCTCTTTTACCACGAATTGCATTCCGTTGGAAACTGATTCTCCTTTATATAAAATCCCAGTCTTTTCCATTGCAATGATATTACCTTCTTTGGCTGCCGATAAAATGTCATGAATTGTAACCGATCTAGAAACCCTCGATTCGAAAAACTGCAGCTCCCAAATCCCATCTTTGCTCTCCACCGTTTTAACCTCCAAATCCTTTCTCCTCCTCCTCATTAACACAAATAAATAACCGGCGACTCCAAAAGCCAATAATGCAACAAGAAAACAAGTGACAATAAACCACCAAGTAGGGTTTCTCTTAACGCCCTTGCACGGAGGCAGACCACTAATGGTGTCACCTCCGCCGCAAAGGTTGTTGCCGTCCACTGCGCTGGTATTTATGGCAAGAAACGCTGCTGTGGGCGGCAACATGCCGTGGAGTTTGTTGTGGGAAATGTTGACTTGAACAAGCGATACTATAGCTCCCAAATTCCGTGGAATCTCGCCCGATATTTGGTTTTCCGACAAATCTAGGTCCCCGAGAACCGGCATATCAGAGAGGCTAGTGGGAATCGTGCCGGTGAGGCGGTTGTGGCTGAGGTCGAGGCTCACGAGTTTTTTGCATGAAGACAATTGTTGAGGGATGGGACCAGAGAGTTCATTGCGAGAAAGCTTCAACTGCATTAGTTCCGACAAGTTCCGGAAACTCAGTGAGATAGTTCCCGATAACCAATTTTCGGACAAGTCCAAGTTCTCGAGCTTTTCGCTTCCGAAATTTTCCGGTAACTTCCCGAAAAATCGATTTTTCGCCATATTCAGCATTTGAAGAGAGGGCATGTCCCACTTTTTGTCATCGATTCTGCCAGAGAGATTGTTGCCCGAGATATCCAGGAAATAGACAAGTGGGAGTTTGGTGAACTCGGCCAATATTTCACCGGAAAGTCGGTTGTTCTGGAGTCTTACTCGGCTCAAGCTCTTGCAAAAAGACAAACTTCGGGGGATTTCGCCTTCGAGTGAATTGGAGAAAAGGATGAGCTTAAAAAGCCGGCCTGAGTCGCATAGCGTATCAGGTATTTTTCCAGAAAGGTTGTTTGAGGAAAGGTCTAAGACAGTGAGGTTGTTTTGGTTTCCGAGACGTTTCGGGATTTGGCCCGAGAACTTGTTTGACCATAACTGAAGGACTTGAAGCCTTGGCAGAGAAGCCAAAGCGTTGGGAATTTTTCCTGTGAAGTTGTTGGAAAAAAGGTGGAGGATTTCCAAGTTTTGGAGTTGGAAAACACTTTCCGGTATCTCTCCCGAAAGAAAATTGTCACTAAGGTCGAGAGAAACGAGTTTCTCGAGACCGAATAAGGATTGTGGAACTGGACCTGTGAGTTTGTTTCCATAGAGGAAAAGGTACCGAAGATTAGAAAGGTTGCTGATTGTGTATGGGATTTCGCCGGTGAGGTTGTTGTAAACAAGATCGAGATGATTCAAGCCGAAAAGGTTACCAATTTGTCCAGGGATTTTGCCGGAGAGATTGTTGTAGCCCAAGTAGATCCACTTCAAGTTCTTCATTTGGCCTAATTGTGTAGGAATTCTTCCAACAAGTTGGTTTGAGGCCAAAGTTAAGTACTCCAAGCTAGACAGGTTTGATATGGAACTAGGGATGTTTCCCACCAACACATTTCCTCCAAGGTCAAGAAATTTCAAGCTCGAAAACGATCCGATGTCATTTGGGATTGTGCCTGAAATCATGTTGTTGGACAAGTCTAGTACCTCTAGGGTTGTGAGTGAGCCTTGTGGAACTGTGCCGGTTAAGTTGTTGCTGCTGAAGTTGAGATGGCGAAGCGAATTAGACCCGTTTATAAACACGTCTTTGGGGACTTGGCCGGATAGCTGATTGTTGGAGAGGTCGATGGTTTCAACTTGGGACAAGTGGAAGATGGAGGATGATATCTTGCCAGAGATGTTTCTTCCGGGGAGCTCGATGGCTTTGATGTTATTGTTGTCGTTGCATGTGATGCCATGCCAATTGCATAAAGTGTTGGCTGAAGTGTTCCAGTTTGAGAGGTAGTGTAAAGGGTCGTTGATATAAGCTTTGAAGGATAAGAGAAGCTGAAGCTCATCAATACCATCCAATGCACAAGTACCATTTGAGAAGAAGAATAAGAACACGAGCATGCACCATAAGAGACGTGTTTGATGAGGTTGTCCCTTTTCCATCTTAATCATCAGCTCAAATTAATTAATATCCACGTAAAGCAGCACTGAAATTAGAGAGAGTAGTATTATTTAACATATAGTTAACACATAGTTCATATCTTAGCAGCTGATATAAATGTTTTCATTCAAAATGAAAGAAATTTATTTCAAATCGACAAAACTAAACAAGGAATATACTTACCACATTAACTTTCATGAAATTATAATCAAACACGAACCCAGAAAGGCTTTAAAAGATCCTATACAAAGATTGGAACAACACATAGTTAGATTATAATTATTATCTAAGGGAAACAAAATTGAATCAATATAAAAATAAATAAATAAATCTTTGGTAAAATGTCCATGACGTACCTATTATTAATTAGGGTTTCTGTCTGTAGATGATGAAGAATATGCGTTTTGATTGGAAGAGAAAGTAGAAAGGATCGATTGGACAGGGGTTGGAAATGAAACTATTTGGTGAAGAGGGTTCAGTGAGGGAGAGTGGGAGATTGGAGTGCTTAAATAGATGAGAGGGATTAAAAGATGGGGAAAGTGGGCAAGGAAGTTAGAGATAATTACGAAATGGAACCTTGACTTTCTTTAGAATGATGGTTTGAAGTTTGAACACGAACGGTTGAAAGGGCAACAGGGACAGATGTTGGGAAAAAGGACTGATTTTGTCGGGTTATTTACTAAAATGCTCTTTTGACTGACTGACTGACTGGCATGTATTTGTAACCGTTGAAGACCTTCCAAACTTTTTTAGGTTTTTTCTCAAAAGAAAGAAAAATGAGAACTTTTGAAGAGCTTTTACAAATTTATTGTTGCTTACAAATTAAGAAGAGAAGTCTGTTAACAAGTTAGCATCAACAAGAAGATTATGACGAATGAAAATTAAGCAATGTTTTTACTTACAAACTCTGCCTTTAGAGGAGAGATGGGTGTGCAAGTAATAATCGTAATGGCATGTGTAGTAGAATAGCTTTTTATAGTCTAAATCAAAATTCAAGATCATGAAAAACGCAATTAAGAAGATTAAACTTGGAGTATTTTTGTAGGATTTGTTAAGGGGAAATGATTTTTACATACAAACTTTGTATTTAATTGTGCACACTCTCGAATATTTAAGGCTTTCAAATCGAAAGCAAAGAGAATATTATAGGACGAAAAAAATAAACTTGATTGTGCAACAAAAGAAAAATAATGTGCATAAATCATTTTCCTAGAAGGACTTGTATTAAAGTAGATAAATGTTAGGAAGTTCATATATTTATAAAGTGGTTGAGCTAAGATTTTAACCTTGGAGACGCCCAAAAGTCTCAATTTAAAACGCTCTCCTGATCTTACGAAATTTACTTTGGTGAGCAACTGACTATCGTTGTTTGAGTTTGGTATGCTGTCATCCTCAGCATCCTCTTCCTTCAGCCTAAACCCCAAGTTTCTTTGACTTTCTTCCTCTCTCCCTCCACCAATCCCTAGACCAGAGTCCACCTCAAAGCTCATGAGCAATCGATTGTATGAACTCCATAGGAGTCGCTGACCTCAAATCAAACTCGAAAAAAGAAATTAAAGTAAAAGTCAGTTTGGGTCCTAAGCCTACGGAAAAATCTTGAAAATATAAGCATAATACTAAACTTTTATATGTAAAAAAATTGTCAGATGGGCATGAAACCATCCTGACCTCTTTATGGCTCCGCCTCTATATTTATACCCTATTGATATATCATATCATATGACAAGCAATACATACAACCAATATCCAATGATATAAATTTATTAATTAACGTAGCATATAAATATCACTTGCCACATCAAATTATGCATAATTATTACCGTTTGTTTTACATATTGGTGAAGTTGTGTGAACCTTTGTTACAGGTTCTATTATTAATGAGCCTGTAAACGACAGTGAACCTGTGAGACTCGACCTCAGCATGTATATTTTAATACTTTGAATTTTTAAAGATACCATCGTTATTATTGTGGTCTACATCATGACACTTACATGTATATTTTGAATTTTAATCTATCATTTCATACTGAAATTTCACTATATTGAGGATGAGACCCGAATTAGAGATGAACATCTGAAGAAAAAAAAATTGTGCATGACACTGCTTCTTTTGGGGCCATATAAAGGAGTAGGATTCTCTACCCTCTTAATCTCTTTATCCTTTTATGCCCTCCTATTTGAACGATTACGGTTAAATCACGTCAACATTTTATATTGATTTTTTTTTATAAAGATAATAAAACAAAAAATAATATGTGAGAGAAGGGAATGGAAAAGGATGAGAATAGGAAAGTAGAGAATCCTCATCCCCATATAAACCATATTACTATGCCGATGCCATTGAAACAAAATCAGATATCAAGTTTCATACCACTTTTGCCACTCCGACAATAAGAATACGAAAGAACCCAAACATGCTAACCAAAGAAAACCAAAACTTTTCATTATGATTCACATCTAACCAGGCCTGAAACACAATAACTAGGGCAGTCAACAAAATACAGTGTGTGTGTGTAGTGCATGTAATCTCAATAGTTTTTTTTATTTTTTATTTTTATTTTAAAAATTTTTTTTTTAATACAAATGATAGTATTAGTGAGTTAAACTATTAGTTATTAGGAGGGAGGGGAATAAGTGAAGATTGTACTATATTGCATAAGCATGATTGTTTCCGGCTATTGCAGTAAAGTGTCATCTATGTAATTTC
This sequence comes from Cydonia oblonga, assembly GCA_015708375.1. Lineage (NCBI taxonomy): Eukaryota > Viridiplantae > Streptophyta > Magnoliopsida > Rosales > Rosaceae > Cydonia > Cydonia oblonga. The sequence continues at coordinate 8,469 of JADOBS010301618.1, forward strand.
AATATTTTATGAAGAAAAAAAATTGAATTTAGACATCCAAACTTGCTCAATGGTTTAAATGATATTCTGTAAAAGATTACAAAGCACACAATTTAATAAGGTGACATCATCACAAATTTAGAAAGTTTCTTAGTTAGATCAAAAGTCAATAGACCTATACTTATAAGTAAAATATTAAACCTAATGATTGATGAAAGAATTGTCACTTAGTACTACGCTTTAGTGATGTTCTTCTTCAATTGTGAGTAAGAGATCTAGTGGTATTCCTTTTCAATTGTAATCTGAACCACATTATTGCATGCTATTGTGAGGTTTAACCCACCCCTCTCTTTTAGAGTATATAATATCATTTGTTAAAAAAATGACTGATGAAAGAATTAGTTCTATATCCAATTATCTCCAAAAAATATTGACCTCTCTAACATTTTCCATTCAAGTATCACTTCAAAATGTTAAATTTGACAACGCTACATCCGTTCAGATTTCATCATTAAAGCACGTCTCTTGTTTGCAGCCTAACAACAATTGTTCAAACCCATTCAACGGCTTGGTTGGGAGTTTCACACTAATCATTGTTGCAATATCTACACCTACTTGTGTAGTCATTCATTGGTTTGTTTCTAAATGACTACTTTGTCAGACACAATTATGACAAATTAATTAATCCAAATTATTCTTCAATCCCACTTTAGTGTGTGTATACAATTTTATAGAACAAATGAAACTTGATATTTTTATAGTAATTATAGTGCATAAGCAAGGGCAACTTGCTAGGTATAGCTAGTGAGCTGAAGCTGATCATGATGAAATTCCCCTGCATGTAAAAAGCAATGTTCTTGAACCCTTTTTGCTTGGACTCTAGCTTTTTATTATTATCTAGGATTCTCTCCTAATGAGCAGAGAGAGAGAGAGAGAGAGGAGAGAAAGGAAACTTTTAGAGAGAATGTGAGTATAGTACAAACATATGGAAGGAGTTACAAGTGAAGGCAAATAATGAACCAGAAGAAAGAACAGTCGCAGTGGGGCTAAAACCAAAAGAGAGAGAGAGAGAGAGAGAGAATTATTAGGGCAAAGCAGTCTAAACAGAGGAATGGATGGATTGAAAAGAGAAACTAAAGTAGTAAAGTGGGGGATCTTTACGTTACATACATACACTTAGTGGCAGTACTCGTGCGCACACTTTCCTCCTTCTCTATTGCCCTTCTCTCTCAACTGAGGGGGATAGAGGGACCCAAAGTCTCTTTCTCGAAGGAATATACAGTGTATGGTCTTTGTCATAACCGGCATGCTTTGCTCATCTCCATTTTCTAGGGCTTTCCATTGCCCAGTTTCGGTTCCGTTTCTTTCTCTCCTCTCTAGTTTTATGCCCACACCCAGCATTTCGGGCCTTTCCCCACTATCAAGTATCAGCTCACCATCCGTAACTTTTTATTGGATGAGTAAAATACTAGCAACCTTTTTATTTTAATTTTTCAGTTCTTATTCTCATCCTACAATATTACATGATAATTTGGCATGTATATTCTTTAAGTTACATGGTAGGATGAAAAGAAAAAGGTAGGTTTGAGTAAAAAAAAAAAAAAGTTCATAGCAACCAAAGTTAAATGAATTAGGTAACAAAAAATATTATGAGTCCACAAATTGTATTCCTCTACGTGTCTTATTCCCACTATATTTTCATCATATGTAACCGTAGGTGATAAGAGATTTTTCAGTGTGATCGATTTTTTCTATTTATATTGGTTGGTTCGGATCTTTATAACCTATCAACCTTCTGAAAACACTATGCAGTCGTGCTCCTTCCACTATGTCTCTCATGTGAAAAGGCCATTAGGAATAGAAAATACAAAAGTATACTAATTCTAGTTGTATCACATTGACACAAAGACCAGCTGGTTACTGGGCAAAAATGGTAAGTGCGCTCGGCAGCTAGAGAGTGACAAGCGGGGAAAGAATATTTGCTTCTAACACTTCTTTATTTGCACCAAACAAAAGCGGAAATTGAAAAGAAGCTATATATCAATTAGCTATATATACCCAATCAAACACGACAGGCTCTAAATTAATTAACTATTTACTTAACTCATTTCCTCTCATATATATCCACTACTTGGAGTTGGATGTGACCATGTGGATACGCCATTATAGTCGAATATGTATATTTTATTTGTGAATTCAGTTCAAAATCCTCTTTGGAGATATTAATATAGTTAACTTGTGCCAATATGCTGTAAAGAGCGCATTAAGTCCAAAACTAGGTTTTAGTGATTAATTTTGTATTTATACTAGTAAATGTGTACCACTTTTCATTACATATACCTTTTTCAATCTCTATATGTATATATATATATTTTTAAGGATAATTTTTTCATCATTTCCACTGCAGAAAGTCCTTATTTCTTCCTAACACTAATACACCACACACACAAACATCATAATTAAAATCATTCATTTTTGTCATAATCTAAAGATTATCTATAAAATATTCATGGAATTTGGAGAACTTTCTTATTTATTAGGAATGGTAGAAGTATTATTCTTTTCAGCCTCTGCTATCTGCTTGTTTCTTTTTCATTGATTAATTTGATCAGTGAGTTGTATGCATGACGTGGAGCCGACCCATTTCCCTTGAATAAGGGTCTCAATAATCTCTTTTGAAATTTGTAGGGCTTCATGTTCTTAGTTAGTGGCCTAGTTCATTCACTTGGACGAAACTTTAATTATATTTACTTTGCTTTGTTTAATTTAATGACTATTATTAACAACTTTGGCTTGCACTTCGTTGTGTGTTCCTTGTAAAACAATAGATTTCCAATGTATTATGACTGCAAATGTCGGGCGGAAGGGTCCACTACCATTTTGACTCACGGAAAAGGATACTTTTTCTAAGGATTCTAGGAATCCCGTGATCGTGACACTTCATTATACATTATGTGATCAGAAATCATTTCAAAATTTAAATTTTAAAATTAAATATAAATAGTACCTAACGAAAACTGACCACACGATGTACGATAAACGGTTATGATTACGGGATCTTTAGAATTCCCAGAAAAATGATCCGACAAGGATCCTTTTCCTTGACTCACATAGACATTAATTTAGCCAAATTTGAGCCACACGATAAAAAAATAAAAAAAATAAGTAAACAAACCTGATAATATCAAATAGAAGTGTTACATCGACAATCTATTTATACTATTATTTGTATCATCTTTTTAAGACCATCTCTAATCTTGACCTAAAACCTACAAATATTTAGCCCAGAAAATTTAGGTTTTAGCCTAGAAACAACTTTTCTACTCCAACCCTTCTGACCTAAAATTTTAGCTCGAGATTATCAAAAAATGAATTAAGGCTATTTTTTTTTAAATTAACTTTAAAAAAAAATTATGTAGACTATCCTAAATTAATTTTATGAACATTTTAAACAAAAAATATTTAAATTCCGATAAATTTTGAAAAATCACTAAATCAATACATGAAAATCATGATAAACCACATAAACTTAATACCAATGACATTTAATAAACCACATAAACTTTTAAAAAAATGACAATTAATAAACCACATAAACTTAATACAATCGAAAACTCATAGACTACATAAACTTAATAATGATATCCACGATCTTGACTTGGTGATGGACTTGGGTGATAGTCTTGAGATGAATCATCATCCTGAAATATACTCCTTGTGGCATTCCTTTGTAAAATTTCCTTTTGCTTACCACGTAAGTATTTCTTCCTCTCTGGAGTGTATTTGTCGAGGTCCTCCATTATCAAATTAGTTTCGTACCTTTCTTGCTCTCTATCCCCTTCTTCCTTCATGGCCAAAAGCATTTGGGTCGATTCTTCTTGCCGACGGCACAAGTTTTCGTTCATTATTGCCATTTCGCTAGCAAATTGTGCACGTATC